>JAQIUQ010006911.1:17500-43499 GCA_030378365.1 Hybognathus amarus | reverse complement strand
ATTCTGATAGAGGGCCATGGGACTTAGATCTGAGTGCAAAAATGGAGGCTCTAGACCTTTCAGAGCTGAGATATTGAGATCTCACGTAGCATTTATGCCATTGTAAATATCTCAATATCTCAGCTCTGTATGCCATTATAAATATCTAAATATCTCAGCTCTGGAAGGGTCTAGAGCCTCCATTTTTGCACTCAGATCTAAGTCCCATGGCCCTCTATCAGAATCCAGAGTTTCAAGAAAATCAAAATTTTGACCCGAAAAAAAAACGTAAGGGGTACCACTGTCGTTTTTTTTCCGGGTCAAAATTTTGATTTTCTTGAAACTCTGGATTCTGATAGAGGGCCATGGGACTTAGATCTGAGTGCAAAAATGGAGGCTCTAGACCCTTCCAGAGCTGAGATATTTAGATATTTATAATGGCATACAGAGCTGAGATATTGAGATATTTACAATGGCATAAATGCTACGTGAAAATCTCAATATCTCAGCTCTGGAAGGGTCTAGAGCCTCCATTTTTGCACTCAGATCTAAGTCACATGGCCCTCTATCAGAATCCAGAGTTTCAAGAAAATCAAAATTTCTGACCCGAAAAAAAACGAAGGGGTACCACTGTCGTTTTTTTTTTCGGGTCAAAATTTTGATTTTCTTGAAACTCTGGATTCTGATAGAGGGCCATGGGACTTAGATCTGAGTGCAAAAATGGAGGCTCTAGACCTTCCAGAGCTGAGATATTGAGATTTCACGTAGCATTTATGCCATTGTAAATATCTCAATATCTCAGCTTGTATGCCATTATAAATATCTAAATATCTCAGCTCTGGAAGGGTCTAGAGCCTCCATTTTTGCACTCAGATCTAAGTCCCATGGCCCTCTATCAGAATCCAGAGTTTCAAGAAAATCAAAATTTTGACCCGAAAAAAAAACGTACAGGGGTACCACCTGTCGTTTTTTTTTCGGGTCAAAATTTTGATTTTCTTGAAACTCTGGATTCTGATAGAGGGCCATGGGACTTAGATCTGAGTGCAAAAATGGAGGCTCTACACCTTCAGAGCTGAGATATTGAGATTTCACGTAGCATTTATGCCATTGTAAATATCTCAATATTCTCAGCTCTGTATGCCATTATAAATATCTAAATATCTCAGCTCTGGAAGGGTCTAGAGCCTCCATTTTTGCACTCAGATCTAAGTCCCATGGCCCTCTATCAGAATCCAGAGTTTCAAGAAAATCAAAATTTTCGACCCGAAAAAAAACGTACAGTGGTACCCCTGTACGTTTTTTTTTTCGGGTCAAAATTTTGATTTTCTTGAAAACTCTGGATTCCTGATAGAGGGCCATGGGACTTAGATCTGAGTGCAAAAATGGAGGCTCTAGACCCTTCCAGAGCTGAGATATTTAGATATTTATAATGGCATACAGAGCTGAGATATTGAGATATTTACAATGGCATAAATGCTACGTGAAATCTCAATATCTCAGCTCTGGAAGGGTCTAGAGCCTCCATTTTTGCACTCAGATTAAGTCACATGGCCCTCTATCAGAATCCAGAGTTTCAAGAAAATCAAAATTTTGACCCGAAAAAAAAAACGACAGTGGTACCCCTTACGTTTTTTTTTCGGGTCAAAATTTTGATTTTCTTGAAACTCTGGATTCTGATAGAGGGCCATGGGACTTAGATCTGAGTGCAAAAATGGAGGCTCTAGACCCTTCCAGAGCTGAGATATTGAGATTTCACGTAGCATTTATGCCATTGTAAAATATCTCAATATCTCAGCTCTGTATGCCATTATAAATATCTAAATATCTCAGCTCTGGAAGGGTCTAGAGCCTCCATTTTTGCACTCAGATCTAAGTCCCATGGCCCTCTATCAGAATCCAGAGTTTCAAGAAAATCAAAATTTTGACCCCAAAAAAAAAAACGACAGTGGTACCCCTTACGTTTTTTTTTTCGGGTCAAAATTTTGATTTTCTTGAAACTCTGGATTCTGATAGAGGGCCATGGGACTTAGATCTGAGTGCAAAATGGAGGCTCTAGACCCTTCCAGAGCTGAGATATTTAGATATTCATAGATGGCATACAGAGCCATTGTAAATATCTCAGATATTTACAACTGGCATAAATGCTACGTATAAATATCTAAATATCTCAGCTCTGGAAGGGTCTAGAGCCTCCATTTTTGCACTCAGATCTAAGTCCCATGGCCCTCTATCAGAATCCAGAGTTTCAAGAAAATCAAAATTTTGACCCGAAAAAAAACGTAAGGGGTACCACTGTCGTTTTTTTTCGGGTCAAAATTTTGATTTTCTTGAAACTCTGGATTCTGCATAGAGGGCCATGGGACTTAGATCTGAGTGCAAAAATGGAGGCTCTAAACCCTTCCAGAGCTGAGATATTTAGATATTTATAATGGCATACAGATGCCATTGAGATATCTGAGATATTCTCAGTATGCCATAAATGCTACGTGATCTCAATATCTCAGCTCTGGAAGGTCTAGAGCCTCCATTTTTGCACTCAGATCTAAGTCCCATGGCCCTCTATCAGAATCCAGAGTTTCAAGAAAATCAAAATTTTGACCCGAAAAAAAAAACGACAGTGGTACCACTGTCGTTTTTTTTTCTAGGGTCAAAATTTTGATTTTCTTGAAACTCTGGATTCTGATAGAGGGCCATGGGACTTAGATCTGAGTGCAAAAATGGAGGCTCTCAGACCCTTCCAGAGCTGAGATATTTAAGATATTTATAATGGCATACAGAGCTGAGATATTGAGATATTTACAATGGCATAAATGCTACGTGAAATCTCAATATCTCAGCTCTGGAAGGGTCTAGAGCCTCCATTTTTGCACTCAGATCTAAGTCCCATGGCCCTCTATCAGAATCCAGAGTTTCAAGAAAATCAAAATTTCTGACCTCGAAAAAAAAACGAAGGGGTACCACTGTACGTTTTTTTTTCGGGTCAAAATTTTGATTTTCTTGAAACTCTGGATTCTGATAGAGGGCCATGTGACTAGATCTGAGTGCAAAAATGGAGGCTCAGACCTTCCAGAGCTGAGATATTGAGATTTCACGTAGCATTTATGCCATTGTAAATATCTCAATATCTCAGCTCTGTATGCCATTATAAATATCTAAATATCTCAGCTCTGGAAGGGTCTAGAGCCTCCATTTTTGCACTCAGATCTAAGTCCCATGGCCCTCTATCAGAATCCAGAGTTTCAAGAAAATCAAAATTTTGACCCGAAAAAAAAAAACGTAAGGGGTACCCCTGTACGTTTTTTTTTTCGGGTCAAAATTTTGATTTTCTTGAAACTCTGGATTCTGATAGAGGGCCATGGGACTTAGATCTGAGTGCAAAAATGGAGGCTCTAGACCCTTCCAGAGCTGAGATATTTAGATATTTATAATGGCATTTATGCCAGCTGTAGATATCTCAGATATTTACAATGGCATAAATGCTACTATAAATATCTCAAATATCTCAGCTCTGGAAGGGTCTAGAGCCTCCATTTTTGCACTCAGATCTAAGTCCCATGGCCCTCTATCAGAATCCAGAGTTTCAAGAAAATTAAAATTTTGACCCGAAAAAAAACGTAAGGGGTACCACTGTACGTTTTTTTTTTCGGGTCAAAATTTTGATTTTCTTGAAACTCTGGATTCTGATAGAGGGCCATGGGACTTAGATCTGAGTGCAAAAATGGAGGCTCTAGACCCTTCCAGAGCTGAGATATTTAGATATTTATAATGGCATACACAGCTGAGATATTGAGATATTTACAATGGCATAAATGCTACGTGAAATCTCAATATCTCAGCTCTGGAAGGGTCTAGAGCCTCCATTTTTGCACTCAGATCTAAGTCCCATGGCCCTCTATCAGAATCCAGAGTTTCAAGAAAATCAAAATTTTGACCCGAAAAAAAACGTACAGTGGTACCCCTTACGTTTTTTTTCGGGTCAAAATTTTGATTTTCTTGAAACTCTGGATTCTGATAGAGGGCCATGTGACTTAGATCTGAGTGCAAAAATGGAGGCTCTAGACCTTCCAGAGCTGAGATATTGAGATTTCACGTAGCATTTATGCCATTGTAAATATCTCAATATCTCAGCTCTGTATGCCATTATAAATATCTAAATATCTCAGCTCTGGAAGGGTCTAGAGCCTCCATTTTTGCACTCAGATCTAAGTCCCATGGCCCTCTATCAGAATCCAGAGTTTCAAGAAAATCAAAATTTTGACTCGAAAAAAAAACGTAAGGGGTACCACTGTCGTTTTTTTTCGGGTCAAAATTTTGATTTTCTTGAAACTCTGGATTCTGATAGAGGGCCATGGGACTTAGATCTGAGTGCAAAAATGGAGGCTCTAGACCCTTCCAGAGCTGAGATATTGAGATTTCACGTAGCATTTATGCCATTGTAAATATCTCAATATCTCAGCTCTGTATGCCATTATAAATATCTAAATATCTCAGCTCTGGAAGGGTCTAGAGCCTCCATTTTTGCACTCAGATCTAAGTCCCATGGCCCTCTGATCAGAATCCAGAGTTTCAAGAAAATCAAAATTTTGACCCGAAAAAAAAACGTAAGGGGTACCACTGTCGTTTTTTTTCGGGTCAAAATTTTGATTTTCTTGAAACTCTGGATTCTGATAGAGGGCCATGTGGACTTAGATCTGAGTGCAAAAATGGAGGCTCTAGACCCTTCCAGAGCTGAGATATTGAGATATTTATAATGGCATTCAGAGCTGAGATATTGAGATATTTACAATGGCATAAATGCTATCGTGAAATCTCAATATCTCAGCTCTGGAAGGGTCTAGAGCCTCCATTTTTGCACTCAGATCTAAGTCCCATGGCCCTCTATCAGAATCCAGAGTTTCAAGAAAATCAAAATTTTGACCCGAAAAAAAACGTAAGGGGTACCACTGTCGTTTTTTTTTTCGGGTCAAAATTTTGATTTTCTTGAAACTCTGGATTCTGATAGAGGGCCATGGGACTTAGATCTGAGTGCAAAAATGGAGGCTCTACACCTTCCAGAGCTGAGATATTGAGATTTCACGTAGCATTTATGCCATTGTAAATATCTCAATATCTCAGCTCTGTATGCCATTATAAATATCTAAATATCTCAGCTCTGGAAGGGTCTAGAGCCTCCATTTTTGCACTCAGATCTAAGTCCCATGGCCCTTGATCAGAATCCAGAGTTTCAAGAAAATCAAAATTTTGACCCCAAAAAAAAACGACAGTGGTACCACTGTACGTTTTTTTTTTCGGGTCAAAATTTTGATTTTCTTGAAACTCTGGATTCTGATAGAGGGCCATGGGACTTAGATCTGAGTGCAAAAATGGAGGCTCTAGACCCTTCCAGAGCTGAGATATTTAGATATTTATAATGGCATACAGAGCTGAGATATTGAGATATTTACAATGGCATAAATGCTACGTGAAATCTCAATATCTCAGCTCTGGAAGGGTCTAGAGCCTCCATTTTTGCACTCAGATCTAAGTCCCATGGCCCTCTATCAGAATCCAGAGTTTCAAGAAAATCAAAATTTTGACCCCGAAAAAAAACGTAAGGGGTACCACTGTCGTTTTTTTTCGGGTCAAAATTTTGATTTTCTTGAAACTCTGGATTCTGATAGAGGGCCATGGGACTTAGATCTGAGTGCAAAAATGGAGGCTCTAGACCCTTCCAGAGCTGAGATATTTAGATATTTATAATGGCATACAGAGCTGAGATATTGAGATATTTACAATGGCATAAATGCTACGTGAAATCTCAATATCTCAGCTCTGGAAGGGTCTAGAGCCTCCATTTTTGCACTCAGATCTAAGTCACATGGCCCTCTATCAGAATCCAGAGTTTCAAGAAAATCAAAATTTTGATCCCGAAAAAAAACGTAAGGGGTACCACTGTCGTTTTTTTTTCGGGTCAAAATTTTGATTTTCTTGAAACTCTGGATTCTGATAAGGGCCATGTGACTTAGATCTGAGTGCAAAAATGGAGGCTCAATACCTTCAGAGCTGAGATATTGAGATTTCACGTAGCATTTATGCCATTGTAAATATCTCAATATCTCAGCTCTGTATGCCATTATAAATATCTAAATACTCAGCTCTGGAAGGGTCTAGAGCCTCCATTTTTGCACTCAGATCTAAGTCCCATGGCCCTCTATCAGAATCCAGAGTTTCAAGAAAATCAAAATTTTGACCCGATAAAAAAATCGATCAAGGGGTTACCACTGTCGTTTTTTTTTTGGGTTAAAATTTTGATTTTTTTGAAACTCTGGATTCTGATAGAGGGCCATGGGACTTAGATCTGAGTGCAAAAATGGAGGCTCTAGACCCTTCCAGAGCTGAGATATTTAGATATTTATAATGGCATACAGAGCTGAGATATTGAGATATTTACAATGGCATAAATGCTACGTGAGATCTCAATATCTCAGCTCTGGAAGGGTCTAGAGCTTCCATTTTTGCACTCAGATCTAAGTCCCATGGCCCTCTATCAGAATCCAGAGTTTCAAGAAAATCAAAATTTTGACCCAAAAAAAAAACGACAGTGGTACCCCTTATGTTTTTTTTTTTTGTGCAAAAAAAAAGTTTCTCCAATAACTCTGGATTCTGATAGAGGGCCATGGGACTTAGACCTGAGTGCAAAAATGGAGGCTCTAGACCCTTCCAGAGCTGAGATATTGAGATATTTATAATGGCTCAATATCTCAGTATGTCATAAATATCTCATAAATATCTCAGCTCCGGAAGGGTCTAGAGCCTCCATTTTTGCACTCAGGTCTAAGTCCCATGGCCCTCTATCAGAATCCAGAGTTATTGGAGAAACTTTTTTTTTTGCACAAAAAAACCATAAGGGGTACCACTGTCGTTTTTTTTTTTGTGCAAAAAAAGTTTCTCCAATAACTCTGGATTTCTGATAGAGGGCCATGGGACTTAGACCTGAGTGCAAAAATGGAGGCTCTAGACCCTTCCAGAGCTGAGATATTGAGATATTATAATGGCTCAATATCTCAGTATGTCATAAATATCTCATAAATATCTCAATATCTCAGCTCTGGAAGGGTCTAGAGCCTCCATTTTTGCACTCAGGTCTTAGTCCCATGGCCCTCTATCAGAATCCAGAGTTATTGGAGAAACTTTTTTTTTGCACAAAAAAAGAAGACAGTGGTAGGTCTAACCCTTATGTTTTTTTTGTGCAAAAAAAAGTTTCTCCAATAACTCTGGATTCTGATAGAGGGCCATGGGACTTAGACCTGAGTGCAAAAATGGAGGCTCTAGACCCTTCCAGAGCTGAGATATTGAGATATTTTATAATGGCATAAATGCTACTTGGGATCTCAAATTCAATATCTCAGCTCTGGAAGGGTCTAGAGCCTCCATTTTTGCACTCAGGTCTAAGTCCCATGGCCCTCTATCAGAATCCAGAGTTTCAAGAAGATTGGAGAAACTTTTTTTTTTTTGCAAAAAAAAAAACGACACTGGTAACCCTTATGTTTTTTATTTGTGCACAAAATAAAGTTTCTCCAATCTTCTTGAAACTCTGGATCCTGATAGAGGGCCATTGGACTTAGACCTGAGTGCAGAAATGGAGGCTCAGACCCTTCCAGAGCTGAGATATTGAGATATTTATAATGGCATAAATGCTACGTGGGATCTCAATATCTCAGCTCTGGCAGGGTCTAGAGCCTCTATTTTTGCACTCAGGTCTAAGTCCCATGGCCCTCTATCAGAATCCAGAGTTTCAAGGAGATTGGAGAAACTTTTTTTTCGCACAAAAAAAAAAAAAACGAACGAAAGGGTACCACTGTCGTTTTTTTTTTTTTTTTTTTTGGTTCGAAGTTTTGAGTTTTGAGTGGGTTCGCGGACGGTGGAATTTTGGGGTATGGCGCTTGGTGCTTCGGACTCAGGGGGCCCCAGCTGAGTGCATTCAAATAGTTTTTATCATGAAAGAAACTTTAATTAATATGTCCAAAAAATACACTACCCAAATCCCCATTCAAAAGATTGCAGGCGATTGCAGGATTCTGTCCAATTGCAGCTTATTGCATGAAGGCCAGGGTTAGTACTTTTCAAAAATAGTGGGTTATTGGACAAATAGTGGGTTCGTGGGACGGGGCCGTGTTCGGGGACTCGTCCAATGCACACAGGAAATGACTCTAACATGAATGCATTGATTGATTCCTAGGTTTGTTTTGTTATGAATAAACAAATGTGCAATATATAAAGGAAAAGGCTTACGATTAAAGTTGTAATGTTATAATGTTCAAGTTTTTGTTCTAAAAAAAGAAAGATGCACACAGAAAATGACTCTAATATGACCAGATTGATTGATTCGAAGATATTTAGTTTGTTACAAACAATGTGCAATCTGTAAAACAAAAACCTCAAAATTATAGTTGAAATGGTATACTGCTGGAATTTTTTTGACCTTGAGAAAAAGCTTAAAGTATAGACCAACAAATTTTATGTTTATTAATTTATTTCATGTTGGTACATTTTTGGGAAGTACACCTGTTTTGACCTGATGTCCATTGGAATGGACAAAAAAAATCACAATGAAAGCAATTATATAAAAATAAAATTATTACATTTGTTTTCATTTATAGAAACCTCATGAGCTGGGAAAATGTACTTTTATATTTTTCAGAAACTTGAAACATAATTCAGGTCTGAGGGGGTTAATGGATCAGTCTTCTCCTCTGATCTTTTTTTCTTTTAATCCGCACATTCAAATCTTGAATGTACTGTAAAAGTGATATGCATATCTTAACCTAATCAGGCTGTTCATTTATTTGCCTTGAAGTGGGTTTTATTGTCTATCTTCTTTAAAAAATGGAACTGCAGTGAAACACAACAATAAAAGCATGTTTGTTCAGTGGACCACTTGGTTATGTAGACTTGGCTACTTACTATTGTTTTCACAATTTCAACTGGTTCACCCAAAAATAAAAAATTCTGTCATCATTTACCCTCTCAAGTTGATCCAAGTCGATTTATTTTCTTATGCTGAACACAAATTCAAAATAGCTTTGTTTGTGTTCAGCAGAAGAAAGAAGTTCATGTTTGAAACACCATGAGAGTGAGTAAATTGACAATTAAATATTTTGGCGGGAACTATCCCTAGGCATGCATGCATATTGCCATCTAGTGGACAAAGGTGAGTCCATTGCATCTGTTGACATAATCATGGTGTTGCCATTTTGATTCAAATAAGCTGTTGTGTAGCACTTTAAAAATAGGCTAATCATTCATAAGCATATGATTAAGAGACCAGTTTATGTACTTCACTTTTAAGTACAGAAATACATATGTTTCTTCTGACTATTTCAGTTAATTTACATTAAATGTGTGCATTTTTTCTACTTTTTAAACCAAAAGAAATAGCACAAAATCCTTCTGAAATAAAAGGTCTTGTTGTTTAAAAAAACATGAATGAAAACGAATAATAATAAATATTGAAACAACACTGACCTTTTAATTTGGCTTTTATTTTAACTTTTGATTTATAGTGCTTCAACTTAATCTCATTTTAATTTGTTTAATCTTTTTATATTTTATTTCAACTTTATTTTGATTAACACAAATTTGTTAATAGTTTTATTTAACAATAACAACCCTGAATAGAATAGCCTGATGCTAATTATATCCAGGGAAACCTTTATGTAGGCTAATAAAAATGGGAATAATAATTATTATGTCATTATATCTTTTTCAAAATCTATTTAGTATGAAATAATGGTATAACAATGTTCTAAAGTGATTAAAAGATGTTGAGGAACACAGGAGAAGGAACTTAGGAAAAGGATCTGAAAAAATAAACGAAAACCCACGCAATCAGTTTTGTCCCTCTACGGACACTGTTGCTTGCTGTACGTAGAGTTTGAACGTCAACCAAACCGGTGAATTTTGAATTCACGGGCGCGTTTTTCCAACATCTCTATTGTAATTAAAAACAAATGTTTTACATTATCTATATATGTTATTACGATTTTAGGTTTATTTTATTGTGTTTAATTGGTTGCGTAACGTATAGCGTGACTAAACTTTTGCCTAACGTCTGTCGTACGGATTGTGCTGTTGCTAACAAAAATATAATCTTTTATTCTTTCCTTTTAGACAAATGGAGGCCAACAAAGAATCACCTGGTGCCTTTAAAACGCCTTGCAAGCCTGCAAAAGTGAAAAGTCCAGGTAGAGTGGTCTTTAAACGTCTTTATACTATAATTACGCTAACTTACATCTATATTTACACGTTATATTGGCTTTCTCATCATCGAGATGGTTTTGATCCAAATGTGGTCGTTGGTTAAAGTAAGTTAGTTAATACTGTCTTCAATGTGTTTGTTATCAGTCGGTGCATGTGGAACCCCGGTCACCATTCCTGCCTCTCCCTTCATGAAGAAGCTCGGCTGCGGGACTGGAGTCAATGTCTATCTCATGAACAGGTTCATATATAATATTTGATGCTTATTTGTTCTACCTAACGTTACTCCATGGCAATGTATTGGTTAATGTACACGTTTAATCATCTATGACAATATTAACATCAGGATGGGCAAGCAGACTCATTCACCATGGGCAATTAAGAAGATCAACAGCAAGTGTGAAAAAAGTCAAATGAACATTTATCAGAAGCGTCTGAGCGAGGAGGCAAAAGTCTTAAAAGACCTGCACCACCCCAATATTGTTGGCAAGTATTTCTTTAAAATATTACAGGTAAAGGTAAATATAAGGATTATAAGTCAAATGTCTTTTTTGTAATTATTTTTTTTTAGGCTTCAGAGCTTTTACCACAGCAAAGGATGGCTCCAAGTGTCTAGCGATGGAGTACGGTGGAGAGCAGTCTCTGAATGACCTCATTGAGAAAAGAAATGGAAGAGGGTCTTCAGGCATTTCCAGTGGCCACTATTGAAAAAGTGGCTCTTCACGTCGCACGTGGTTTACAGGTGTGGTTGTGAGTCATTCGTAAATTTACTTTTAAGGCCTGTTCACACTCTGTACAATAACTGTAAACTAAGGCTGTTGATGTATTTAAGGCCTTGTTGCACCAAGGACAATTACTATATAACAAAGATATAATATTAATAAAAAGTCGTTCTAAGCGTAAAACAATAGCAGGAGCCCACACCGTAACCATAACGATAACTGCACAGAGGAACGATATTGTTGAAATAATTTTCACAACGATTTTTTCCAGCTTTCTACAAAGTCAGAAGAACTGCGAGATATAGACTTGAAATTCTGAAAAATAGTCGCAATTGTAAGGAAAAGAGTCAGAATTGCTAGTCCAGTTTTAAGAAGTCAGTTCAGAAAAGTCACTACACAATTCTTAAATTTTCCTGCAATTGCGAGTTTATTTCTCAGCATTGTGATTCTATATTTCGCAATTTTTTTGTGAAAACTTTTTCTCAGAATTGCAAGTTGATTACGGCTGTCAACTTTAGTCGTTTAGTCGACTAATCAGTCGATGCCGTCTTGGTGGACTGAAATTCTTATTGGTTCGAACCAGTCGCATTTTTTTTTTTTTTTACCAATAGAAATACATTTTCAATGATTTAGGTAGTTTTGCTGTATTCATTCAGTTCTCGCTACTTTAGTCGACAGATGTCCAAGAAATATAAATCTTTTGTCTGGCTACATTTTTGTGGAGGTAGGCGACGGTGGCGACGCGCTGTCTCCATTATGAGCTCGCACATCGCGTGCCTATTTGAAATCGAACTTGAGCGCGCAAAAGACGCGGAGCAGCTATTTTAATGGCTTTATAATACTAACTCAATAGATTGTTTTCTTAATAGGTTTTTATTTGTACACTTGACTCATTTGAAAGTAGCCTAAATAATGTAACAAAACGAAAATAAACTTATATGCTATCTTACAACAGAGCCTAGATTTCAGATATTTTGTCTGTTGTTTTAAAATGCCTAACAGATCGGCTGGACAAAAAGTTAACCCATAGCTTTGTAAGTAAAGAAGAATACAGACTGTAATGAGAGCTTTTGTTAGGATTTTTCATTATGTGGCAGATAGCAGGTATATTATTTTGTAGCGTGTGGTGTGATCAGGTGCGCGATTGTGACTGTCACTAGACCAAGGACAGAGCTCCTCACTTGCAGTTAAAAAAATCACTTAATTTTCAAAGAATTGTATTATTATTATAGTTTTATTTATTTTTTTATGTTTTTTCGTTGTTGTTTTATAAATGCTCTATGACAATTGTTTAAAAAATGTTCAATCAAAACCGTTTTTTAGTCGACTAATCGTTGCGCAGGATTTCTTTGGTTGACTATAGCCCTAAAGTTGATATCTCACAATTCTGAGGAATAAAGTCTGAATTGTGAGATGTAAAGTCACAATTACCTTTTTTTATTCAGTGGCAGAATCAAGCATCTATAGAATTCATCCTGATTTTCAGAGCCAGACGATATAATTACTTATAAATACACAAAGATATTGGGCGTAGGTGTAGACACTAATATGGTTATCATTATAATTATCGTTCTTGTGTGAACAGGCCTTTACTACTTTTTCCTTAATCAAATTGTAATTTATTTTATCCCATGCTTCTACAACTGTTTTATTGTTGTCATTCTTCAGTATCTGCATAATGAGAAAAGGCTTTTGCATGGAGACATGAAGTCATGCAATGTTGTCATCAAGGGCGACTTTGAAAGCATCAAAATCTGTGATGTTGGTGTGTCACTGCCACTGGATGAAAACATGCAAGGTATGAAAAGATTTAACATCATTAATTTACCTCCTTTTTTAAGATCCACCATAATAAATTATAATTTCTAACCTCTTTCCTCAGTGAGCGATCCAAAGGCCCATTACATCGGAACGGAGCCGTGGAACCCTAAGGAAGCCTTGGAGGATGGGGTTATCACAGACAAAGCTGATATCTTTGCATATGGCCTCACGCTGTGGGAGATGATGACACTTTCTGTTCCTCATCTGGAGTTGCTGGACACTGAGAGTGGTGATGATGGTAAAGTTACTGTAATCAAATCCATGTGATGTTTTATAATATCCTATAGTGAGTAGATTTAACACATTTTCAAATAATCTATTCTGTCTTTTTCTTAGATGACTCCTTCGATGAGGATGGTTTTGATGAAGATGCGTATTATGAGAGGCTGGGAACTCGAACCGGCTTTGGACGCAGCCACTCTTGGAGGGTCTTACCAGAAGATGGTGGAGCTCTTCTGTCTCTGTACCGAGGAAGACCCTCATAAAAGACCCTCTGCAGCTCACATCGTTCAGGTGCTGGAATCAAACAACCAGCTTTGTGACAAAAACAGTGAGGTCATTACAATTGATTAAAATCCATTCCCATCAATGTAAAATATATTGGTATGTTTACAGGTTGGGTCTGGTTTCTGCTCTGCTTTTGTGTCTATAATTTTACTTTGTGAACTGTTTCTTTGTCACATTGTAAATATTTTTCTGTTGAGGATTTTGTCATGTTACATATGTTCGTATGTATTCTATTGACGTTCAGACATTTTCTAGATACTGTAGTTATAGTGCAATTTGATTTAATGTGTCTATTTGAACTATGGTCTTTGTGTATAAAATCAGCATACCTGACTCATTGCTTGATGGGAATATGAGTTCTTACTAACAAAATGTTTATTTTTGGGGGGTTCAACTTAGAAATGGAGAAACCCTGGATTAAGAGGTGGTTCAGGGGGTTAGTACCTTGCAATTACTTATGAAACAGGACTAATAAAGTTTTTGATTTAAGATTTTATATTTAAGTTTGAAACCTCTGCTTAATTTAAAGCATTTAGCTAATTCTTGTTGAATGAATGCAAGTTCGTATGGGCAGAAATTGATTAATCCAGGTGTGCCTGACCTCAGTAGTCACGGCAACGATAATTAGACACACCTGAATTAATCAATTAGCTTTATGCACAGCTTCACTACTTCCTGAACTTCAGCCAGCTCCTTGTTTCCTGTCTGCCATTATTGGCCAAATTGATTACTCCAGGTGTGCTTGACCTCAGTAATCACGGCAACGATAATTAGACACACCTGAATTAATCAATTAGCTTTATGCACAGCTTCACTACTTCCTGAACTTCAGCCAGCTCCTTGTTTCCTGTCTGCCATTATTGGCCAAATCGATTACTCCAGGTGTGCTTGACCTCAGTAATCACGGCAACGATAATTAGACACACCTGAATTAATCAATTTGGCCAATAGTGGCAGACAGGAAACAAGGAGCTGGCTTAAATTCAGGAAGTAGTGCAGCTGTGCATAAAACCCATTGGCAATATATTTTAAAATGTCATTGCACCACAAAACTATATAAAGTGAACTAGAAGGCAAAAGTGTAATTACAAACTGAAAACTTAGTGATCAGTCACCTAAGCTGTATAACTCAACTTGATTCATAATTACAAGACAAATTACATGAACATGACCATTTATTTAAAAAATATGTACAAAGTGAGTAGCAGTTCAACCGAACTTTTTTGCTCATTTTACAACCAACTTTAAGGAATTATGACAGCCTAATTTTCCCAAACAGGAACCTTTTAAACCTGCTAGCTTACAATAATCAGCCAGTAAAACATGCCTTAAATACGAATGTGAACTCCGCATTAAAGGCAAAACAATCTCTAAAACACAGTAAAATGAAATGATCATCATATTTGGCTGAACTTCACTTGAACGTATAACTTTTTTTTTAATCAATTAAAAACCTTAAACGCATTAACAAATGCAGTCACACTAAAACCAAGTGTAGTTGTTTTTCCTCTAACTGATGAAGTTGTAAACCAAAAATGTTGGTGTCTGGCAGTATTTTGTAGCAAACAGCTTCCCCTCTGGTGTCTGGGTCAGAAAAGGCGACTTCCTCTTTGGTCAGATGGCTCCCATACATGAAAGAATTCCTGATTCAGTAAGAAACAATAGTTTTATATACATAAAGTAATTTATCCTAACTCCCACTATATGATCTATCATCTTATTAAACCCCTGAAAATGTTTGGTACCTGACAGTGTCCATAAGGCGAGTGGCGATGCCCTTCCTCCTCATCAGACTGAAGACCCAGTATGCGACTGACGCCACAGAGGGCTTTTTCCGGAACGGTAGAGCAGCACCAGGCTCTGTGGCGCTCCATGAAATCCTCCTTGTTCATGTCTTTGGGTTTCTCTGGCTGCTCCAGCACACGAAAGGCCTGGAAAACATTGGGTTCAGTAAGATCAGTTTTACTTTAATTCATCACTGCCATTCTGAAGTAAAGTCTTCAGGTAGACAAAGACTCACCTGTTTAATACTCTCAGCCACCAGACATCCCACAACCATCCTGTCACTGTTAATGAACAGGTAGGTTTTAGCCGAGCTCGGGCTACTGAGTGTGATCTGCTGAAAGCCCAACTCACTGTCTGCGATCCGTCTCACGTCCTCTGCCTGAAACAAAGCAGCACAAGTTAGAAAATACTGATTTAGCTTGGCAGAAGTGTTTAAGCTCTAACCAACTACCAGCATACCTTTTTTGTGGCATACTTTGGATCCTCAGGAAGAACAAGAATAATCTTTCCATCCCAGAACTCTGCCACAACCCTCTCCTTTTTCCAACCCTAAAACATACAAATTGATGTGACATTGGAACATTTTTGTAGCAGAATAGGTAAACTGCATTGATGACCACATCATGGCAGCTCACCACAAACTTAATGGTGTCCAAGAAGCGCTGATGGAACTGTGTGTGCTGGAAGTTGTCCTCAGGACTATCTGTACTGTACAGCATCCCACAGGACCCGCATGACGTAGCGCCAAACTGCTTTTGACCAGCATCCTAAAGAGCAGACACATTGACCATTAACAAGAGGTGAAGAACCACACATTTATTTCCATTTAACAACTGAACCTTCTACTCACAATGATGAGCTGGTTATCCGTTTGCTTCTTCATCTCTCTTCTCAAAGCACTCCTCTCTTTGGCCTTGAAAGCAGGAGTGCCAGTCAGAGCAGGAGTGCTGGTGTTCAGTGGTGGTGACAAAATCCCTTTTTTCTGAGATCTAAGTACAAGAAAGAACAACCAATAAGGCTCAAGTTTATTGAAAAAAATGAAAAAGATTATAACCTGCAAAAATCAAGGTCTTTAGTTATTATATTACACTAGTTTTATAGAGCTATACATTTGAAAATGTTTACATGTATCGTACCCTTCAATATTTTCCACAACTGCATTAGGGGAAAAGTTAGTATATGATGGACTTACCTTTTAGTGCCAAAGATGGGATATACAGTTGAGTCTTCTGAACAGAGAGTAATAATAATGTCATCTTTAAAAAATATCTGATATTATTAACTGTTTATATACACACACACATCTGATGTATATGTAAACAGTCAATAATATATATATACACATATATATATATATATAGACAGACAGACATCTGTAGATGTTAATTTATACGATTATCCACAAAAAAATGTATTACTTTGGCTATTTAATATTAAATTATTTTCTAATTAGAAAGTATTTTTGATCCACACACACACACACACACACACACATATATATACACACATACATACATACATACATACATACACAACTCTAAAAGTTTAGTAAAATTTTTAATGTTTTTCATAAGAATTCACTTCTGCTCCCCAAGGCTGCGTTTATATGATTAAAAATACAAATAAAAAAAAACATTAATATTGTGAAATATTATTACAATAAAAAAACAGCTATTTTCTTTGTGAATATATATATAGAAAAGTGTAATTTTATTTCTGTGATCAAAGCTGAATTTTCATCATCATTACTCCAGTCTTTAGTGTCACATGATCCAGCTAAAATCATTCTAATGTGATGATTTTCATTCATCAAGGATGAATTACATTGACCAAAAGTTACAGTAAAGAATTTTGGAAAAAATGTGCACAACTGTTTTCAACATTGAAAGCAATAATGAATGGGGTTTTTTTAGCATAAAATTAGCATAATTAGAATGATTTCTGAAGGATCATGTGACACTGAAGACTGGAGTAATGATGCTGAAAATTCAGCTTTTTTCAGAGGAATAAATTACATTTTAATTATATATATATATATATATATATATATATATATATATATATATATATAAAGTCTTTTTAAATTGTCATAATATTTCACAATATTACTAGTTTTTTTTATATAAAATAAATGCAGCAGAAGAGACTTCTTATAAAAACATTAAACAATCTAAAACTTTTTGACCGGTAGTGTATATATAGTAGGCAGAGAGACAGATGGATTATACACTAGATAGATAGATAGATAGATAGATAGATAGATAGATAGATAGATAGATAGATAGATAGATAGATAGATAGATAGATAGATAGATAGATAGATAGATAGATAGATAGATAGATAGATAGATAGATAGATAGATAGATAGATAGATAGATAGATAGATAGATAGATAGATAGATAGATAGATAGATACCATCATCGTCATGAGAGCTGTTGTGTTCTGATGGAATGTCACTCACATCAAACACTGAATCAGTTTTTGCGGGTGAGTCCTGGAAAACATTTTCATTTTGAGAAACAGATGATGAAAGCTTTTTGAAGTTATAAGCAGATAATTCAATAGTTCAATCTTACCTGGTTAATAGCTTCAAAGGATTTGTTTGGGCTAACGGATCTCCTCAAAATCACCTTTAAGTCTTTGGTAATACCATGCAAATCAGCCAGGACCAGAGGAGACATATTCTCTGGACTTCTCAGCACTTGTGTTGACTCGCTGCTCTCAGCATCATCATTGGTAGCTTTGGCTGTGTTGTCCACTTCCGGGTGTTTTTTTAAGAAGACGGCACGGCGGACTGGGGAACGCTCTCCTGGCGCTGACGTCACTTCCTTCTTCTTCACGGGTTTCTGGGAGTTGGGTTTCTCGTAAGTTGAGGGCTGTTTAGGCTTTGAGTTCTGTGCAGACTTCTTGTACAATGAATTGGCCTTTTTTCCAGTGCTGAAGAAAGCTGCTCCCACAACAAGCTTGGGTTTACCTTTGGATTTCATAGAGCTAAATGAAACGGGGGAAACGTGACCTTTGACGACTGATCCGTTTGTGTGTCAGAGGGACTTTTCCCTTTGGGTTTAGCAGTAAAGTAACCTTTCAGGTTAGACTGTGGACCAGTGACGCGGCTCTTCTGAACCCTCCTCACTGTTTTTTTAACAGGATTCTCAGCAGTTGAAGGGGGTGTGACGGCTCTTTGCCAGGGGCTGACGGTGGTGACTTAGTTTCCTTCAACAGTTTCCTTTCAAGAGGTGTGAGATACAGGGGCTTCTGCTTGCTGTAGAAAGATTTTGCTCCTAATACCGTTTTGCGTGGCGAGATCCGTTTTGGAGGAGACTCTAGTGAAGAGGTCCTCTGCATCTTCTTAGGTGTACTGAGAATTTTTTGAGGGGACATCAGCGAGATGGGAATGTTCTCTTTTTGTCGAGTTGTCCTTCTCGGAGAACTTCTCGGGCTTATTATTTGTTTCTTCGATGGGTTACTGTGGAGGGTTACAATGAGAAAAAAAGGTTCATAATCTGAGTCATAAGAGCTAAGAACATTTCACGATCTAATATTTAACAAAATTACACCACATACCTTTCAGCATCAGGAGAGGCATGTTTTCTTTTTCGGGATAACATCTTCAAATCACCTGAAATGAGAAGACAGGGAATCAGAGCATGAAGTGATGCTATGGCGCCACTGTTTGCATTTCTAAAACATTCTTACATTTCTGCAATATTGTTTTTTATGCCATTATATCACATCGAGTTTATATTACGTAGTAAGATGAGCAAATTTAGTACACAATATGAATATTTTAACAACACAAATACTCAATTGCGTCGGTAGACAGTGAGAATATAGTGCGTCGTTAAATTAAGATTTAACAGAATCAAATTGAGTGTTTTCCTCTCAAACGTTTTGTTATGATACATGACTTACATGTATATGTAGTTTGGCCCAGAGTATAAAACATACAACTTAACTTGTTTTACCGCAATTATTTTCTAGGCGCCAAGTGACAAGAATCAAAATCTTCCTAAACACATGCTAGATATGATAATCATCACAAATTTCTGACACGATAACAATGATCTGTAGTTGATGACTTACCAAGTCAAATAAATCTGCTTCTGTTTTTTGATTTGTGTGAAAAGACTGGACACAAATAATCGCGGCAAAACTCCCTCACCCGCGAAGTGCTAGTTTGAACACCGCGCGCCAGAGTCACGGAAACGGAAACAGCGTGTGTTGCATGACAACATCCGGATAGTAATGTGAAGTCGGATTCATCTATGTGAATCGATTCTTTTGAACGGTTTGTTTTAAAGAACCGGTCCTGTCGGACTGTAAGTTCAGGTTTCCACTCCCAAATTTGTAGTTTTCTTGAATTTAAACTGCATATAAAATCCTTAAAAATTTTGAAAGGTCCTAAGGCACAAAAAATATATGATACCCTAAAACTCTTCCCAACTGAGATTAATGGTTGAACAAATACTGCATTCACCCCTTATTTGTCATGTATGTTATATCATAATTTCTACCATTTATTTATTTATTTATTTATTTATTTTTTTATGTTTATTTTCCTTACAAATACCCTTTTTGTACTTAGACTTTTATTTTCTTGTTGTATTAAGTGCTGCTCCCTCTGGCTAAATTTTCTCTGTATTCTGTATTAGAAAAATGAAGTTATGCAGCCATGTTTATTTGTAAATCTTGAAATTCCAATAAAAAAATAAAAAAAGTTCAGGTTTCCTAATGCAGTTTATTGCTGCCATTTAGGTATTCTCAAAATAAAGTAATTAAGAATCTAAAAAAAATGCATCTACATCAAAAAAAAATTAAATTAGTCTTTTTTTTATTTTAATGATTATTTTAAATCAACTCTGATTCGTGTCTGTATTGATAAAAGTATCTGAATTCGGAACGGCATTCTAGTACTCTCTTACTACTTTTACCATATAATTTATCGTTCATTTATTTTTTGTGCTGCTATTTGGACTTTTTTGTAATCATTTAAAATTTGTATCTTGATATTTGTTGGTATTTTGTATGTTTCTTTGAGAAATAAAAAAATAAAACTACTTTTACCATTTCTTTGAGGCTAAACTGTGCAGTTGAAGGAGTGAGGACTGAAAAGATCCGAATCAAACGAACAATCCTTCACGAATCGGGATTCGGAATCGCTACTTCATTGCAGCGATGCTTGGTTCCTGTTGTGGTCGGAATGGATAGTACACATGACATGTGCCTCTGATTCAGATGATTTACCCTCTGATGTGCTCACTGTATTGTTGAATACATTTCAAAGGTTGTGTATTTGCGGAAAGATGGTGTTTTACTTTAAAAGCGAGGGTGAGTAGTGAAATATGTGCCCAGGCAAGACCATGTTTATGTTGTCAACAAAGACAGCACGAATACGAAATAATGATAATGCTTATGAAAATAAATGCTACAAAATATAGAGCATACAACAAAAGGACTGCAATATATGTAGCTTGACATGGTGAGATGATATTGTTGACGGTTCAGTGTGTCTTCAGTTTTATAGCAAGAATAAACAGTGCTTTTTAAAAGTTGCAATACGTTTACATGCTATCTTTTACAGTCGTCTCACCGCCCTATACCATCTACATGGGCAAAGATAAATATGAAAGTAGGTGCTTGTTTTATCATAAATAATACTTTTCAGTCTTCTATGCTTTTCAGACCGTTTTTAGATGTTTTTGTTTTTCAACAGATGAAGATCTGATAAAGTATGGATGGCCTGAAGATATTTGGTGAGAACATTTATTTTATGCTTGACACCTCAAATTAAGTATTATTTTTCTTAGTGATCCAAAATAAATGTTTCTGTGATTCAAGGTTCCATGTGGACAAGCTTTCATCTGCTCATGTATATCTAAGGATGCCAAAGGTAATTTGAGAAGTGAAACGAATTTTAGCCTACAGATATTAATATGTATAATATTTCTGTGTTAACAACTGTTAATTGATTAAAGGGTGTACTGATAGAAGACTTACCAAAAGAAGTCCTGATTGACTGTGCCCAGCTGGTCAAAAACAACAGTATTCAAGGTACTGCTTCTTTATGAGAAATATATTTGTTAAGAGTGTTTTGAAGGTATGATTTCAACTGTATTTTTTAACAGGATGCAAAATGAACAATATTAATGTTGTCTACACACCATGGGGAATCTGAAAAAAACAGCAGACATGGATGTCGGTCAGATAGGCTTCCATCGACAGAAGGAGGTATGATGAGAAGAATTATGCTTCTTTGATAATAATAAGCACTATGATTTTGTGCACACTGCAACCAATTCTTGAATTTGTATAATTGAAACTATAAGAAAGTAAATGAATTAACTAAAAAAAACTTTTACTGCCTGTCAACAGTTTATATGATTTTGAAGGTTCAGGGATTACCATTGTACTATGAAATCTTGTAAATAATTGCTAATTCAAAATCAACAGGTGAAAATTGTGACAGTAGAAAAGAAAATCAACGAAATTGTCAACAGACTAGAGAAAACGAAAGAGGAGCGCTATCCCGATCTGGCCGCTGAGAAGGAGTCTCGGACAGAGAGGAAAGAAATGAGAAGAAGGCTCAAATACAAGATCAGAAGAGGAAAGAGAAGGAGGAAATAAGACATAAAAAAGAGATGGAAGAATTAAGGTGCTGCATATTGCTAAGATATTTTTATATACAT
Source organism: Hybognathus amarus (assembly GCA_030378365.1). Lineage (NCBI taxonomy): Eukaryota > Metazoa > Chordata > Actinopteri > Cypriniformes > Leuciscidae > Hybognathus > Hybognathus amarus. Next base: position 21,761 of record JAQIUQ010006911.1, on the reverse strand, counting down.
ATTTTAATCTCAACACAAATATTTGTTTAGTTTTTTTTTGTTAAAAGAAAAAAAAGAAAATACACTGGCATCCAAAGTTTGAGACCACTTGCAAAATTTTAATTATTATTATTATTTCATTACAAATTATATTATCAGCAAATCAATTTGAGTAAAATAGTAAATCACTTTTCAGAATTTACATTTGTTACATTTTTTTTTTACTTTTACAGCAGCATTTGAGCTTCACATGTTTGTGCAATATTTTCAATGTGGTCTCAGACAAAAATTAAAATGTTAAATCTAAGAAAATAACATTTAATAATCAGTCCTTTTGACATCTACTTTCCTGCAGGAATTATTCAGCGCTCATGAAGAGTGACAACATGACCACAAATGAGGTAATACATCCTTAGAGTTATACATTGCTGAGCATTGACATAAATTCTGTTATGACTTGAAATGATCATTTTCTCTGTAGGATGGCAATGATTCAGATGACTTCATGTAAAATAAATAAATGGATCTGCGATAAAGAAGAACCACCATCTTCCCCTGATAGTATCTTCAAGTTTGTGAAAGGACGAAAGGAATCAGTACTTGTGCCAATAAAGCACAATTCCAAGAGCGCTCTAGATCATCTTGCTTTGTCATTCCTTTGAAAATTAAATGCAATATGTAAAGTATGTAAAATACTCTTTGAATGATAAAAGAGTAGATTTTCATTCAGCTCATTTAACCAAAAGGAATTTGAGAATATCTACTGATTCTGTACTTCAAACTGTTTTTTTTGTTTTGTTTTTTTTTGGATGTTTTTGAATGAATTAAAAGATAATCACAGTGGATATGGTAATGCCTGTGTGTACACGGAAACTTTGAGGGAATTTGTGCTTATAAATGATGCCTTTCTGGAATAATAGCATTAAGCGACAACCTCTTAAACGTTTCCTTTTTTGATGTTCTAAAATAATAAAAAAAATCTTTTGACATTCTCAATTAATTTCTGTTTGTTTGATGGTGTGTCTATTTATATACACTTTTTTATCTTGAATATTCCGGTCATATAGATGGCCTGGCATGAATGTAGAGTTACATTAAAATGTTGACTGAAAGCTACATAATATTTTTACATTGTTTAGGTTTTCTTTTCAGTAGTGTAATGCAATCTATTCGATTTGAGGAGAAATACGTTGCTTTAGGTTACTTTGTCACTGGAAAAAGGCTAAACATCCACTAGATGGCAGCATTTTACCGCATAATTTAAAAACTTTTTTTTAATTATTGGTGTATTTAAAGCAATTTCCACAATTGGACACAAAACAGGTCCTGGAAGCTCTTCTGAAAAAATAAATAATATATATATATTTATATTTATTTATTATTTATTTATCATTTATTTTTAAAGAGGTGCTACCAGAAAATGTTGAACATCAACTTGAAGCTACACATTGCATGTTAGATTATGACATTTACCGTTTCACTAATTATTTGTTTAATGAAATTTGCAGTTTACATTGAACCCTGATTTGTTTGATTTTGCCCGCAAGAAACATTACCATTTATTTAAATCATTATGTCAGAATTTTATTTTGTTTAATTATTTTATTTAACTAGACCCATCCAAATCAATTTAGTGGTACAATAATAATATTGACATTGCCATGGTGTGATCAGAAATATCGTAGGCTAGGATGTAAATGCTGCTGACAGACTACATACCCCTTCAGAGCGAGCACACTTGTTGCAGACAGACACAAAAGAAAGGAGTTTTTGTGTGAAGGCGTCATCTCCTGTCCGAGGCCGGGCTGGAAAATATGACCTTGGACTGGCACCTCAGCTGTTCTTCACATGGCAGGATGTTTCTGCTCTGTTTATAGGAAAGATTCAGTCACATTTTCAAGCCAGTGGCATTGCACTATTATAACACAGGCCTACAACACATTTACAAAAAGCGTGGCTTGTAGTCTACTAAACCTAGAGTTACAATGTCTAGATGACAAAACATACAGGCACATACACTTTGGTGTCATTTTGTGTAAATAATTAAAAATGAGCAAGATCCCTACACTCTTAAAGGGGTTATTTTTGTACAGTACACCTAAAAATGTAAAAAGGGGTCATTTTTGTACACCCAAAAATGTACATTTTGTCATTATTTACTCACCTCATTTTGTTCCAAACCTGTTTCTTTCCAGTTTCTTTCCTCTGTTGAACACAAAAGATATTTAAAAGAATGTCAGTAACCAAAGAGTTAATGGCACCCATTGACTTCCATGTTTTTTTGTTTTTTTTTTCTACTATGGAAGTCAATGGTACTTTTTGTGACTTTATTTTAACCATTTATTTCCTTCTATGTGGGCCTCGGAGTGAGTTTATAGTGTAACAGTGTAAGCTTCTGTTGTTGCATGTCACACACATCACACACATGACCAGCGTCGGCCAATAGTGAGCCTACGTGTGACGTAGCTCTATGCTATCACAAAATCAAAATCATTATTTTTTTGTTTGTTTTTAAGCTCAAAAGCATTCTCGTCGCTTGATAAACTTAAGATTGAGCCACTGTAGTTACTTGGACTATTTTAACGATGTCTTCAATAACTTTTCGGGCCGGCAAGTTTCAATCCCTTAGAAGCCTAGGAGTGATCCAGCTCTCAGATTTAATCAAAAATATCTTAATTTGTGTTCTGAAGATGAACGAAGGTCTTACGGGGTTAGAACAACATGAGGGTGAGTAAAAACTTTTGGGGTGAACTATCCCTTTAACATCAGGTGAACCTTTTATGAAGAACCTTTAACATCAGTGGAAACTCTCCATTTCACAAAAGGTTCTTTATAGTGAAAAAGGTTCTTTAGATATAAAATGTTCTTTACACACACAGAAAAAAATAAAGGTTCTTTAAGAACCCGCAATAATTATTCAATGGCATCTGCTACGAAAACTCACCTTTGGAACATTTATTTTAAAAGTGTATGGAGGATTTCTTTTGGACTATCAGACCATGTATACACATACCTGTTGCATGGCTGAAGTTAGCATCAACAAAGCAGAGAACACTTCCTGAAATCCTAACAAACACTCGTTTAAGTCCAATCATCCACCGTCACAGTTTGACCTCTGCTGGGTGGATGGCCTGCCACACATAACCTGTCTGCTCCATTAACCGCATGTTTAGAAATATAAGTCTCTCTAGATGTGGCTGTGGGGTACAAACCAGACCCTGTCAGCTATACTTCACATCTTCACTGACCATTAGCACATGCTGCGGCCAAAACTGTTGGCAGGGACCACACACGTACAGTCACACTGGAAGAGTGTGGATAAAGAGGCAGGAAAGCAGTGAGAAGCGTGGACCGCCCCACAAAATAAAAAGGGATGTGCCTCTGTGGTCTTCCGAACCGGTCAGGCCAGCTGGAGCCTTCAACAAAAGCAAACAAGGTCATAAAGTGGGTGCAGAAAAGAACAGGCCTGGAGAAGAGCCACTGTGATGTGAGGAAATGTGTGGTACACATGGGTCTGATTCAACAGTTCCTGCACTGTCGGGGAGTGAGAATACAGCAAACAATGTGATAAAGTGCTGCTTTATGGACCACTGTGAAAAACAACTGTCAAAGGGTTATGATTATGAAGAATTAACTTCATTTGAAACAGAAAGTAGTTTGAAAAAGAAACCATATCAGTAAGACAGTACACTCTCAGATAAAAAGGTACAAAATCTGTCACTGGGGCTGTACCTTTTCAAAAAGTAAACTTTTGTCCATTTTTGGTGCTAATATGTACATTTTAGGTGCCAATATGTACATTTTAGGTGCTAATATGTACATTTAGGTGCTAATATGGATATTTATTTGCTAATATGTACATTGTAGGTGCTAATATGTACATTTTATGTGCTAATATGTATATTAAGGTTCTAATATGTACATTTTAGGTGCTAATATGTACATTTTAGGTGCCAAAATGTAAATTTTAGGTGCCAATATGTACATTTAGGTGCTAATATGGATATTTGTTTGCTAATATGTACATTTTATGTGCTAATATGTATATTAAGGTTCTAATATGTACATTTTAGGTGCTAATATGTACATTTAGGTGCTAATATGTACATTTTATGTGCTAATATGTATATTAAGGTTCTAATATGTACATTTTAGGTGCTGCTAATATGTACATTTAGGTGCCAATATGTACATTTTATATGCTAATATGTACATTTAGGTTCTAATATGTACATTTTAGGTGCTAATATGTACATTTAGGTGCCAATATGTACATTGTAGG
>JAQIUQ010006911.1:0-12500 GCA_030378365.1 Hybognathus amarus | reverse complement strand
TTGTTATTGTTGGAAACTGCGCCCTCTTGTGGCCAAAAAAGCTACATATTGTAGCTTTAAATAAAAATAATAATTGGTTAAAAAATTAAGACAATTATCAAAGTTTGATCAAATGGTGTTTAATTTTCCAATAAAAGATTATACATTTTTACATTATTTATTACATGAATATATGATTACATTACTGTAATTACATTACACCCTCAGGTCCTCTTCGGTCATTTCTGACCGAAAATTTTTATGTTTTGAATTTCTAAAAATCACAGCTTCATCGGAATGTTATGAAACTTGGTGACTTTTATGGCATTATGCATGTGAATACAAAAAAAATTGAGATCATGATCCGAGCATGCTAAGTGGTCGTATTTTTGTACGTGCAATCTACAAATCGGCTACAATTCTACAAAAAAGTACACCGCAGGAAAGGGGTGACCCTCTACAACATCTAGAGTGCAAAACAGACAAACCCACCCACACACACATACAAACACACTTTTATACACATAGGCCTACACCAATAAATTGATTACAAAAAGTATGTTTTGAATTTTTTCAATCACAGCTTCATCTGAATGTTACAAAACTTGGTGACTTTTATGGCATTATGTATGTGAACACATCAAAAAATTGAAGACATGATCTGAGCATGCTAAATGGTCTTAAAAAAAATAGTCACACTTGTGGTCTTTGGTCACAAGGGAAAATATAGCTGCGAGCAGCGATTGCCGGGCCCAAGCCGGTGGCACCGCAACCCCGGTGCCTAAAGGCACCGGGATGGCGGTACCGCCGGCTTTGGCCCTCCATCGCTGCTCGCAGCTATATTTATATATATATATATATATATATATATATATATATATATATATATATATACACACACACACACACACACACACACACACACATAAAGCCGGTGGCACCGCCACCTTGGTGCCTTTTGGGTTATTCTGCACGACGTGCAAAAACGTAACCCCTGCTTTGGAATACATACTAGTATGTATTCCACAATTGGAATACATACTAACATACTAGTCAGAACTGAATAGTTGATATCTGAATGACAGATCACCATAGAAGTCAATGGAAAAAATGTGACTAGTAGTAACAAAAGAATAGTTACTAGTCACCATTGAAAATAAGTACTAGTGTCTAATGAATAAGTACTAGTATCTATTTAATAGATACTAGTATCTAATGAATAAGTACTAGTAACTAATTAATAAGCATTGGTATGTAATGACTAAGGACTAGCATCTAATGAATAAGTACTAGTATCTAATAAATAAGGACTAGTGTCTAATGAATAAGTACTAGTATCTTTAAAAAGGTACTACTACCTAAAGAATAAACACTAGTATCTAAAGAAAAGGCACTAGTATCTAAAGAATAAGCACTAGTAGCTAATGAATAAGTACTAGTACTTAATGGAATAGATACTAGTATCTAAAAAATAAGTACTAGTAGCATGAAAATAGAGACTAGTAGGTTAAAATGATTAAATGTTAAAACGGTTTGCCATACTCTATCTGTCGTTTCGACTAGTCACAATTACGTTACAGATATCTTAAATGATAATACAAACTATCCAAAATGTAATTACGACTAGAAAGACGTTGTTGATATCTACAATGTTAATTACGAATAGTCAAACTTAGCTTTTAAATGTTAAAAGGGCTTGCCATACAGAAGTGTAGGCTCAGAGAGACACTCAACATTTTCAAACCAAAATATCTGACTTTCTGTGGGTCCTAGCTCATGAGTGTAAATTAGAAAGTTGTCCGGCTTGAGGAGAATATATGAATATATGAAACGATGAGATCAACATGTGTACTGAGTTTCATATTATTACATGCAAGCGTGTTTGATTTATGGACCAAGTTTTTGGACCCCGTTCCAGGGGGCGCTGTCTAGCCCCCTTGCCACACCCGGGTACCATCTTCAGCCCGGCTCTGATGGCTGTGGGATCTGACCTGTGTGCAAAGTTTCAAGAGTTTTCAAACCCATTAAGGGCCCCAAAAGCCGCTAAGAGACTCAAAATCATCAAAAAAAAAGGAATGTTAAAGTTTGATGCGTTGCTATGGCAACATTATCTTAGATATTGAATAATGCTTTCACAGCTCTTCATCTGGCGTGTGTTTACATTTGAAGCAAATCGGGTAAAAGTAAGAGTGCGATTTCAAAGCATTTTGAAAGTGAAACACTTTCTGCTGCCAGTTGGTGGCGCTATATATTTGACTCACATCTATGTGATCGACCTCTTACAACGAACACACTGCTGAAGTTTCATCAAGATCAGTTAATGTATGCAGAAGTTTTAACACACTTCCTTTTTGATTTATTTACTTCCTTTTTTGATTTATGGACCAAGTTAATTTAATTAATACACTAATTATATAAAACTATTGTCAATGCACTACAATTAAACAGGTTATATGCCTTTACTTATAAAAAAAATAAAAATAAAAACTTATGTAAAAAATACCAGGCTTAAGAAATGTATTTACTTTAGCAGGCCAGACACACAGTGAAATGATTAAGCCCCCTCCCCCTACACACACACACACACACACACACACAGACTGTGTGACAGGCCTAGGTTTAGAAAGAGCATGATCATATTCAAACTACAATATCTGACTTTCTGTGGGTTTGAGCTTATTATTGTTAATTAGAAAGTTGTTTGGCTTGAATAGAACAATATACACGGCAAGTTTTGTAACTGTCAGTAAAACTAACCAAGTTATAACACACTTTATGTGTCCTTTTTTAGTCAAAAAAATCCGCCACGGCCAAACCGTTCGAGATATCAAAAATCCGTCCGGAATATAGCATCCTCAATGTCTTGACTTCATGCACACCGAGTTTGGTGGTGATTGGTAACAGCATGGGTTGTAATTTGATGTTTTTCTAGGACAATTATTTAAAAAAAAAAAACATAATTCCCGACTTCCGTTCGAACTGTCGTAAAACTTAGAGCACGAAAGTTGTTTGGCCTGATGTGATGTATGAGTGTACCGAGTTTCATATTAATCCATGCACGTGTGTTTGATTTATGGACAAATGTTCGAATCCCTAAAAGAATGCATCCTAAAAGAATGGTAAAGTTTGAATGCGTCGCCACGGCAACAGTTTCAAAGATATCAAGAATCCATTCATAGGTCTTCATCTGCCGTGTATGTACATTATACAGATGAAGTTTGAAGCAAATCGGGTAAAAATAAGAGGGTGATTTCAAAGCATTTTGAAAGTGACACACTTCCTGCTGCCAGTTGGTGGCGCTATAACTTTGACTCACAATAGTCACATCCATGTGATCGACCTCTTACAGCGAACGCACTGCTGAAGTTTCATCCAGATCAGTTAATGTATGCTGAAGTTATGACACACTTCCTGTTTCACGTTTCTCGCCATAGTTTCGTTTCCCTCGCCACGGCCAAACCGTTCGAGATATCAAAAATCCCCACACAAACTTTCATCCTCAATATCTTGACTTCTAGCTGACCGAGTTTCGTCGAATTTGGATCAGAGCTCTAGGAGGAGTATTTAAAAGTTCATTGCGTGTGTTTTACAAAAAAACCTGTTCGGACCCCATTCCAGGGGGCGCTGACGAGCCGCCCTGCCACGCCCGGGTACCAGCTTCAGCCCGGCTCTGATGGCCGCGGTTCTGACCCGTGTGCAAAGTTTCAAGAGTTTTCGAGCATGTTAAGGGCCCCAAAAGTGCCCGATAGTCGCTAGAAAAAAAAAAATAAATAATAAATATAGCTGCGAGCAGCGATCGCGGGCCCAAGCCGGTGGCACCGCAACCCCGGTGCCTAAAGGCACCGGGATGGCGGTACCGCCGGCTTTGGCCCTCCATCGCTGCTCGCAGCTATATTTATATATATATATATATATATATATATATATATATATATATATATATATATATATATATATATATATATAAAGCCGGTGGCACCGCCACCTTGGTGCCTTTAGGGTTATTCTGCACGACGTGCAAAAACGTAACCCCTGCTTTGGAATACATACTAGTATGTATTCCACAATTGGAATACATACTAACATACTAGTCAGAACTGAATAGTTGATATCTGAATGACAGATCACCATAGAAGTCACTGGAAAAAATGTGACTAGTAACAAAAGAATAGTTACTAGTCACCATTGAAATAAGTACTAGTGTACTTATTAAGTACTAGACGCAGTTTAGACAAGAAATAAAAACTTATTTGAATCTTACAATAAACGTTTATCTTTAAAACAGTTAATTTAGGCTTACATGATACTATGTGTGTCATTTTTCATTTTAATTGTGCAACATTATCTGAACGAGGCGATCGCCTGTACATTCACAGTCAGTCATGAGATCTTAAATAAGAGCTGCATGCTGCTTTGCCAGAGGAATAATCGCAATCTGATTTTTTAAATGTTGAATGTTTTTATTGAATGTCTTTGCATGTTAACCAATCTCCCATTTCTGTCAATATAGTCATTGCACGCTATAACCTTAAAACCAGATGATCGATGATATGACTTGTTTTATGATCAACCCAGTTATTTTTGTATGATCAACTCTGGAAGTATAACTTCGTTAACATTTTTTTTATCTAATTACTGGAGATTGCAAAGCGAATGAGTGAAAGCAACTGGGACATTGTTTTATTTGCATCATTTTTACTCTTAATCTGGTGTTCGTGCAACATATCTAATTTAAATATTATGCAGGAAACAGAAATCCGCTCTTCTATCCAGATACAGAGGCTACTTAATGTGACCAAATGTAAACTCACCATGTCCTGATTGGCTAATGATCCGATCTGCTTGATCAGATCACGGTGATCGCATGTTAATGCCAAGTGTAAACGCAGCCTTTGACTCACAATAGTCACATCCATGTGATCGGCCTCTTACAACGAACACACTGCTGAAGTTTTATCAAGATCAGTTAATGTATGCAGAAGTTTTAACACACTTCCTTTTTGATTTATTTACTTACTTTTTTGATTTATGGACCAAGTTAATTTAATTAATACACTAATTATATAAAACTATTGTCAATGCACTACAATTAAACAGGTTATATGCCTTTACTTATAAAAAAATAAAAATAAAAACTTATTTAAAAAATACCAGGCTTAAGAAATGTATTTACTTTAGCAGGCCAGACACACAGTGAAATGATTAAGCCCCCTCCCCCTACACACACACACACACACAGACTGTGTGACAGGCCTAGGTTTAGAAAGAGCATGATCATATTCAAACTACAATATCTGACTTTCTGTGGGTTTGAGCTTATTATTGTTAATTAGAAAGTTGTTTGGCTTGAATAGAACAATATACACGGCAAGTTTTGTAACTGTCAGTAAAACTAACCAAGTTATAACACACTTTATGTGTCCTTTTTTAGTCAAAAAAATCCGCCACGGCCAAACCGTTCGAGATATCAAAAATCCGTCCGGAATATAGCATCCTCAATGTCTTGACTTCATGCACACCGAGTTTGGTGGTGATTGGTAACAGCATGGGTTGTAATTTGATGTTTTTCTAGGACAATTATTTAAAAAAAAAAAACATAATTCCCGACTTTCCGTTTGAACTGTCGTAAAACTTAGAGCACGAAAGTTGTTTGGCCTGATGTGATCTATGAGTGTACCGAGTTTCATATTAATCCATGCACGTGTGTTTGATTTATGGACAAATGTTCGAATCCCTAAAAGAATGCATCCTAAAAGAATGGTAAAGTTTGATGCGTCGCCACGGCAACAGTTTCAAAGATATCAAGAATCCATTCACAGGTCTTCATCTGCCGTGTATGTACATTATACAGATGAAGTTTGAAGCAAATCGGGTAAAAATAAGAGGGTGATTTCAAAGCATTTTGAAAGTGACACACTTCCTGCTGCCAGTTGGTGGCGCTATAACTTTGACTCACAATAGTCACATCCATGTGATCGTCCTCTTACAGCGAACGCACTGCTGAAGTTTCATCCAGATCAGTTAATGTATGCTGAAGTTATGACACACTTCCTGTTTCACGTTTCTCGCCATAATTTCGTTTCCTCGCCACGGCCAAACCGTTCGAGATATCAAAAATCCCCACACAAACTTTCATCCTCAATGTCTTGACTTCACGCTGACCGAGTTTCGTCGAATTTGGATCAGAGCTCTAGGAGGAGTATTTAAAAGTTCATTGCGTGTGTTTTACAAAAAAACCTCAATAGCCGACTTCCTGTTGGGCTGGGGTAAAAGCAAGAACGCGAGGTATAGATGAAATTCTGCTATCGACATGTGTACCGAGTTTCATATTATTACATGCAAGTGTGTTTGAGTTATGGACCAGGTGTTCGGACCCCATTCCAGGGGGCGCTGACGAGCCGCCCTGCCACGCCCGGGTACCAGCTTCAGCCCGGCTCTGATGGCCGCGGGTTCTGACCCGTGTGCAAAGTTTCAAGAGTTTTCGAGCATGTTAAGGGCCCCAAAAGTGCCCGAATAGTCGCTGAAAAGAAAAGAAAAAAAAAAAAAAAAAAAAAAAAAAAAAAAAAAATAATCGGAAGGAAAACAATAGGGCTCTGCGCCCTTTCAGGGCTTGGGCCCTGAATATATATATATATATATATATATATATATATATATATATATATATATATATATATATATATAAATATAGCTGCGAGCAGCGATTGCGGGGCCCAAGCCGGTGGCACCGCAACCCCGGTGCCTAAAGGCACCGGGATGGCGGTACCGCCGGCTTTGGCCCTCCATCGCTGCTCGCAGCTATATTTATATATATATATATATATATATATATATATATATATATATATATATATATATATATATAAAGCCGGTGGCACCGCCACCTTGGTGCCTTTAGGGTTATTCTGCACGACGTGCAAAAACGTAACCCCTGCTTTGGAATACATACTAGTATGTATTCCACAATTGGAATACATACTAACATACTAGTCAGAACTGAATAGTTGATATCTGAATGACAGATCACCATAGAAGTCACTGGAAAAAATGTGACTAGTAACAAAAGAATAGTTACTAGTCACCATTGAAATAAGTACTAGTGTCTAATGAATAAGTACTAGTATCTATTTAATAGGTACTAGCATCTAATGAATAAGTACTAGTAACTAATTAATAAGCATTGGTATGTAATGAATAAGGACTAGCATCTAATGAATAAGTACTAGTATCTAATAAATAAGGACTAGTGTCTAATGAATAAGTACTAGTATCTTTAAAAAGGTACTAGTACCTAAAGAATAAACACTAGTATCTAAAGAAAAGGCACTAGTATCTAAAGAATAAGCACTAGTAGCTAATGAATAAGTACTAGTACTTAATGGAATAGATACTAGTATCTAAAAAATAAGTACTAGTAGCATGAAAATAGAGACTAGTAGGTTAAAATGATTAAATGTTAAAACGGCTTGCCATACTCTATCTGTCGTTTCGACTAGTCACAATTACGTTACAGATATCTTAAATGATAATACAAACTATCCAAAATGTAATTACGACTAGAAAGACGTTGTTGATATCTACAATGTTAATTACGAATAGTCAAACTTAGCTTTTAAATGTTAAAAGGGCTTGCCATACAGAAGTGTAGGCTCAGAGAGACACTCAACATTTTCAAACCAAAATATCTGACTTTCTGTGGGTCCTAGCTCATGAGTGTAAATTAGAAAGTTGTCCGGCTTGAGGAGAATATATGAATATATGAAACGATGAGATCAACATGTGTACTGAGTTTCATATTATTACATGCAAGCGTGTTTGATTTATGGACCAAGTTTTTGGACCCCGTTCCAGGGGGCGCTGTCTAGCCCCCTTGCCACACCCGGGTACCATCTTCCCGGCTCTGATGGCTGTGGGATCTGACCTGTGTGCAAAGTTTCAAGAGTTTTCAAACCCATTAAGGGCCCCAAAAGCCGCTAAGAGACTCAAAATCATCAAAAAAAAGGAATGTTAAAGTTTGATGCGTTGCTATGGCAACATTATCTTAGATATTGAATAATGCTTTCACAGCTCTTCATCTGGCGTGTGTTTACATTATACAGATGAAGTTTGAAGCAAATCGGGTAAAAGTAAGAGTGTGATTTCAAAGCATTTTGCAAGTGAAACACTTTCTGCTGCCAGTTGGTGGCGCTATATATTTGACTCACAATAGTCACATCCATGTGATCGGCCTCTTACAACGAACACACTGCTGAAGTTTCATCAAGATCAGTTAATGTATGCAGAAGTTTTAACACACTTCCTTTTTGATTTATGGACCAAGTTAATTTAATTAATACACTAATTATATAAAACTATTGTCAATGCACTACAATTAAACAGGTTATATGTCTTTACTTATAAAAAAATAAAAACAAAAACTTATTTAAAAAATACCAGGCTTAAGAAATGTATTTACTTTAGCAGGCCAGACACACAGTGAAATTATTAAGCCCCCTCCCCCTACACACACACACAGAGACTGTGTGTCAAAAGACTCAATCACACACACACACAGACTGTGTGACAGGCCTAGGCTCAGAAAGAGCATGATCATATTCAAACTACAATATCTGACTTTCTGTGGGTTTGAGATTATTATTGTTAATTAGAAAGTTGTTTGGCTTGAATAGAACAATATACACGGCAAGTTTTGTAACTGTCAGTAAAACTAACCAAGTTATAACACACTTTATGTGTCCTTTTTTAGTCAAAAAAATCCGCCACGGCCAAACCGTTCGAGATATCAAAAATCCGTCCGGAATATAGCATCCTCAATGTCTTGACTTCATGCACACTGAGTTTGGTGGTGATTGGTAACAGCATGGGTTGTAATTTGATGTTTTTCTAGGACAATTATTTAAAAAAAAAAAACATAATTCCCGACTTCCGTTTGAACTGTCGTAAAACTTAGAGCACGAAAGTTGTTTGGCCTGATGTGATCTATGAGTGTACCGAGTTTCATATTAATCCATGCACGTGTGTTTGATTTATGGACAAATGTTCGAATCCCTAAAAGAATGCATCCTAAAAGAATGGTAAAGTTTGATGCGTCGCCACGGCAACAGTTTCAAAGATATCAAGAATCCATTCATAGGTCTTCATCTGCCGTGTATGTACATTATACAGATGAAGTTTGAAGCAAATCGGGTAAAAATAAGAGGGTGATTTCAAAGCATTTTGAAAGTGACACACTTCCTGCTGCCAGTTGGTGGCGCTATAACTTTGACTCACAATAGTCACATCCATGTGATCGTCCTCTTACAGCGAACGCACTGCTGAAGTTTCATCCAGATCAGTTAATGTATGCTGAAGTTATGACACACTTCCTGTTTCACGTTTCTCGCCATAGTTTCGTTTCCTCGCCACGGCCAAACCGTTCGAGATATCAAAAATCCCCACACAAACTTTCATCCTCAATGTCTTGACTTCTAGCTGACCGAGTTTCGTCGAATTTGGATCAGAGCTCTAGGAGGAGTATTTAAAAGTTCATTGCGTGTGTTTTACAAAAAAACCTCAATAGCCGACTTCCTGTTGGGCTGGGGTAAAAAGCAAGAACGCGAGGTATAGATGAAATTCTGCTATCGACATGTGTACCGAGTTTCATATTATTACATGCAAGTGTGTTTGAGTTATGGACCAGGTGTTCGGACCCCATTCCAGGGGGCGCTGACGAGCCGCCCTGCCACGCCCGGGTACCAGCTTCAGCCCGGCTCTGATGGCCGCGGGTTCTGACCCGTGTGCAAAGTTTCAAGAGTTTTCGAGCATGTTAAGGGCCTCAAAAGTGCCCGAATAGTCGCTAGAAAAAGAAAAAAAAAAAAAAAAAAAAAAAAAAAAAAAAAAAATAATCGGAAGGAAAACAATAGGGCTCTGCGCCCTTTCAGGGCTTGGGCCCTAATAATCGGAAGGAAAACAATAGGGCTCTGCGCCCTTTCAGGGCTTGGGCCCTAATAAATGGGAAATTGACAAAAACACAAAAATTCACAAATTTATTTTTTTACACTTTTTTTAATAAAAAAATCATTTTTTGAGATTGTTTCAACTATATATTATATTTTTTTTTCCTGAAGGTCTAGACTCTATATTAAACTAATACTGCATCAATATTTTTTTGAAAAAAAAAAAAATATATATATATATATATATAGAAAAATATATATATTTTTTTCCATAACAAAAATAGACCATAAATATTGCATAAATATTAATAAATTCAATCAAATTGTCTCAAAATACTAAATTACAAAGAATAAATATATATATATATATATATATAATATAAGCTGCGAGCAGCGATTCCGCGGGCCCAAGCCGGTGGCACCGCAACCCCGGTGCCTAAAGGCACCGGGATGGCGGTACCGCCGGCTTTGGCCTCTCATCGCTGCTCGCAGCTATATTTATATATATATATATATATATATATATATATATATATATATATATATATAAAGCCGGTGGCACCCGCCACCTTGGTGCCTTTAGGGTTATTCTGTACGACGTGCAAAAACATAACCCCTGCTTTGGAATACATACTAGTATGTATTCCACAATTGGAATACATACTAACATACTAGTCAGAACTGAATAGTTGATATCTGAATGACAGATCACCATAGAAGTCACTGGAAAAAATGTGACTAGTAACAAAAGAATAGTTACTAGTCACCATTGAAATAAGTACTAGTGTCTAATGAATAAGTACTAGTATCTATTTAATAGGTACTAGCATCTAATGAATAAGTACTAGTAACTAATTAATAAGCATTGGTATGTAATGAATAAGGACTAGCATCTAATGAATAAGTACTAGTATCTAATAAATAAGGACTAGTGTCTAATGAATAAGTACTAGTATCTTTAAAAAGGTACTAGTACCTAAAGAATAAACACTAGTATCTAAAGAAAAGGCACTAGTATCTAAAGAATAAGCACTAGTAGCTAATGAATAAGTACTAGTACTTAATGGAATAGATACTAGTATCTAAAAATAAGTACTAGTAGCATGAAAATAGAGACTAGTAGGTTAAAATGATTAAATGTTAAAACGGCTTGCCATACTCTATCTGTCGTTTCGACTAGTCACAATTACGTTACAGATATCTTAAATGATAATACAAACTATCCAAAATGTAATTACGACTAGAAAGACGTTGTTGATATCTACAATGTTAATTACGAATAGTCAAACTTAGCTTTTAAATGTTAAAAGGGCTTGCCATACAGAAGTGTAGGCTCAGAGAGACACTCAACATTTTCAAACCAAAATATCTGACTTTCTGTGGGTCCTAGCTCATGAGTGTAAATTAGAAAGTTGTCCGGCTTGAGGAGAATATATGAATATATGAAACGATGAGATCAACATGTGTACTGAGTTTCATATTATTACATGCAAGCGTGTTTGATTTATGGACCAAGTTTTTGGACCCCGTTCCAGGGGGCGCTGTCTCAGCCCCCTTGCCACACCCGGGTACCATCTTCCCGGCTCTGATGGCTGTGGGATCTGACCTGTGTGCAAAGTTTCAAGAGTTTTCAAACCCATTAAGGGCCCCAAAAGCCGCTGAAGAGACTCAAAATCATCAAAAAAAAGGAATGTTAAAGTTTGATGCGTTGCTATGGCAACATTATCTTAGATATTGAATAATGCTTTCACAGCTCTTCATCTGGCGTGTGTTTACATTATACAGATGAAGTTTGAAGCAAATCGGGTAAAAGTAAGAGTGTGATTTCAAAGCATTTTGAAAGTGAAACACTTTCTGCTTCCAGTTGGTGGCGCTATATATTTGACTCACAATAGTCACATCCATGTGATCGGCCTCTTACAACGAACACACTGCTGAAGTTTCATCAAGATCAGTTAATGTATGCAGAAGTTTTAACACACTTCCTTTTTGATTTATGGACCAAGTTAATTTAATTAATACACTAATTATATAAAACTATTGTCAATGCACTACAATTAAACAGGTTATATGCCTTTACTTATAAAAAAATAAAAATAAAAACTTATTTAAAAAATACCAGGCTTAAGAAATGTATTTACTTTAGCAGGCCAGACACACAGTGAAATGATTAAGCCCCCTCCCCCTACACACACACACACACACAGACTGTGTGTCAAGAGACTCAAGAAAGACTCAGGCTCAGAAAGAGCATGATCATATTCAAACTACAATATCTGACTTTCTGTGGGTTTGAGCTTATTATTGTTAATTAGAAAGTTGTTTGGCTTGAATAGAACAATATACACGGCAAGTTTTGTAACTGTCAGTAAAACTAACCAAGTTATAACACACTTTATGTGTCCTTTTTTAGTCAAAAAAATTCGCCACGGCCAAACCGTTCGAGATATCACAAATCCGTCCGGAATTTAGCATCCTCAATGTCTTGACTTCATGCACACCAAGTTTGGTGGTGATTGGTAACAGCATGGGTTGTAATTTGATGTTTTTCTAGGACATTTATCTAAAAAAAAAAACATAATTCCC
>JAQIUQ010006910.1:0-37765 GCA_030378365.1 Hybognathus amarus | reverse complement strand
AGTTACTTTTTTCTTCTGTTTTTCAATTTTACTTGCGCTAAATTGTGACTTCAGAAACAAACATTTGGATAAATGAAATCTAAATGATTTTTTAATTTTGTCTGTAATTTGCCAGGTACCATTAGCACGGGGGCGTGGCCGTTTAATATTATTTTCATTGATGCAACTGCTTTATTTACACTGCATGCACGTTGAGGAGAAGTTTAAAAGGTGGAACTTGTTTATTTTTAATGATGAATACCATCCGGAAATGACAGTGTCAATAAAGTAAAATCAAAGTCATGTGAAATACTATTTCCTACATTGAATAAACTAAATACAAAAATAAAAAAAACATGAAAAGACAAACAAAGCAGTGACAAACTGAAAGTTAAACAAAAATGTGAAAATGTTTACATATAGATACACATTTAGCAGCTTTGTGATGATCACATGTAGGCTATACATAGTTCCCAATAGACAGTTGCTGCATAAGCTTCCTCTGGATTCTAATAGGACTGAATGGATAAACTTTATTTTTAATGACGTTCCTAGCTGATAGAGGTAAATCATTGTCGTCTGTTCGCTTCATTTCACTGAGGATTGTTTTGTAAACAATACTGTATTTGCAGACCGAGTAAGAGCAAAGAATGTGTTGTGCCCTCTATATTGGATCTGACAGGAATTGTGCAACACAGGACTCTTGAACAAACATGTATGGACCAATTCGGTTGCCTTTTGACAACATTGGCATTGGACGTTTTCCCGCACGTGCACTGACGGGTGAGTTAATCTCATTATAATATGCAAAACTGTTATCCACTCACAGCAGTAGGCGCATACAGAGCCTAAGTTCCCGCCCCTCTCGCTTTTGGTTCATGGGACCTTATTTCGAAAAACAATGCATGGTGAGTCAATGGCGAGAGATAACTTATCTTTTCATTCCATCTGAATAAAAGTGTCCTGGATTACACATATGATGTTTGTCAATTTAAAAGATAATTATGAAAGTCAAGAAAGTCGCAGTTCGTCATAAAACAGAAGAGTAACTTTTAGTTTTATGTGAAAAACCCTCAATGAACTACATCTCCCGGGAGGCGAAACAACGAGCGAGATCCGCTGCTGTGTGTGTGTGCAGTCTGGAACAACACACTCATGACGGTAACGTTACGATTATAACGTAAGACTATAGAAACAATGACATAGCCTCAGTAAAGTTCGTTTCATTCATTGAGAGAAAATGTGTGCCTTTGGGGTTTGTAGTCTTTGTAATTACGTATTTTCACAGTCTTATATCTCAACAGTTTTACATCAAACTGCGACTTTCTTGACTTTAAAATGTATCTTTTAAATTGACAAACATCATATGTGTAATTCAGGGATCAATTTAAACGAAATCAAATTATTTGTTATCTCTCGCCATTGACTACCATACAATATTTTTCCGAAATAAGGTCCCATGGTGGTCGACCGGAAGGGGAGGGACTTAGGCTCTCTATTGCTTCTGTACCCAGTAGTCTCCTGGGAAAGCCTGATTGACACATGGTTCACGCATTTCTTCATTTATAGGTTCAAGCTGCAGAACAAATAATGAAGAAAGAGATAGATAGTCAATAGATTGTTCAGAGAACTTGAGGAAATCTGAAAATAAAAGATTGCCCGTAAAAATGTAAAACCAGACAATTAATGAATTGAAAAAAATATTTATATATATAACAAACGAAACGTCACCTGTGGCTCATTATCCATGCAATGTGTGGTCTCCCTTTATAATGCCCAGTATATTTGTAAGCTGAGAAAACAGGGATCTTCTCTGTTGTGCCGTAGAAAGTTGCAAATCTGTAATAGTTCTGTATTTTTGACAGATTATCTTGTAATGATTGTTATCCAGAGACAGTGAATTGTTCAGAATGCTAGAAATCACTGGTGGCTGTCCATGAAAAAGAATTTGCTGCAGTTTCTGAATGTAACCTACAACTTCTGACATGATGAACTGGAAAACCAAACAGCAGCATTGAAGCGACAAACAGACGCATTTCATCTAAACTCAATCACAAACCAAAAAACCGAAGCTGATTTGACTGATGCAGTTCCACAGAAAGGTCTGGACTTAAATTCCCTGCTCAAGTTTAAATAGTGCAGCAGCAGAGACGACGCTCTACATACACTCATTACTATGAACTCAACTCCCACTGAGTTAATAATCCATAGACACATAGATACTACACACTGGCTGCTGCTGGCAAAAAAAAAAAAAATGGCACGCCAAAATTAACAATCTTCAAAACTTTTGTCATCACAGAACTATATCAAGACTTAAAGTAAACACCTTTTTTCCAATGCCAAATATTAAGAAAATACTTGGATTCATAACTTACCAGTCAGTGGGAGCTTAAAAAAAATCACAAAATTTTCATGGCCCCCAGAATATTTTTTTGGTTGAATATCTGAACATAAACTATTTTTAAAAGAACAGAGCCTCTGCTTTAAAAAAGTAAACAAAAAAAAAAGATGCAACAATTCATTCTTGCTTCATCCATTCTTTTTTCATAAAAAGTTTCATAAAAATAGCAACATTAAAAAAATAAAATAAAAAGCTAAGAATATAAGCATTCAGAACGATCATCAAAACACAGCTGACAAATCAGTCCATCAACACTGCCAAAGCTTCAAAAAAAGACCTATATCTCATCCTGGGTCCACATTTAATTCAGTAACATTTGGGAGTTTTGATTTATATCCTGTTTGATGTCTGGTTTCAAATGTATTTGTAACATGTTCTGTTTTGGTTTAGTTTAATTTTGTTAGTTCCCTGGTTAGTTTCCTTGGTTGTTAATTAAATTCTACACCATTTAATTTCAGTTGATTACTCTCTGAAGTCCTCAGAGGGCTTAATAACCTGATCGACGTTGCTTCAGGGTGAGTAAATAATGGGCTAATTTTCATTTTTGGGTGAACTGTCCCTTTAAGCATTTTTCCGGGTTCAAGATGCGCTGTGTAATCTTTGTGTTAATTTTGCTTACATCTAATATCAATTATAAAATACTTGATCTGACTTGCCTGTTCTGATTGGCTGGTTATGGTCACTCAGATCGGCTCTTTTTGAAACGCAGACATTTTAACTGCTCGCCCAGTTCAGTTTATCAGAGCTGAAGAAATACAGCTTTCCACGTTAGTAAGCTAACCGACCAATCACAGTAGAAATCACAAAGCTGAGCTATATGGAATGAATTAAAAAAGACTATTAAACATTTGATTATTCATTTCATAAGGGTATGAAGCTAATCAAACTCTAGTTCATTGTGCTTTCCTTTCACTTTAAAAAGTAAAGGAGAGAGATAATGTTCTGTGCTGATTGAATGAACTTACAGAGTCTGTTATTGTAACTTATGTCAGTTTGCATTCACAAGTTTAGGTAAAATGTGATGCTAAAAACAATGTTATAAAAAAAGTCAAACACAAGCCAACTCACCTGCACAAAGGGAGAGCTGGCTCTGTAGATTGGGTTTAAGTTCCTCTAGTTTTCTCATAACTTGGGAAGAATAAAGTTACTCACATGGACAGTTCAGAGAACAACACTACTTTTAATGAAACATGTTTGTGCTGTAATGTTTCATGAAATATTAAGGATAGTTGACTTTGAAATGAATTTTTGATATGTTTTAGCTTACCTCAAGGTGAGAAAACGAACAGTATTTATATCGTTTTTACCTGCATGCGCAGACCCAAAGCGCCTGTGCCTTCAGATCAGTTGGACGTGGCTGTGGTTACACAAGGTAAAAGCTATAAAATACTGTTTTTTCTCTCACAAACCGCTGTCCTGTTAAGTGTCTTAGGCCATCAATGTGTACATTTATCAAGTCATTAAATTCGTGTAATTTGCGACTTCTCTTGTGCATGCACTTTGAGGTGGTGACCATAGACCTCTATATGACTCACAGACAAGAGATTGTTTGACCTAAAATATCAAAATTCGAAAAATAATGTGGAAACAAAACAGGGATGCCTCTGAGGTAAGCTAAAACATCTATCAAAAATTAATTTCAAAGTGAACTAATCCTTTAACACTTTCTCACTTGTGCTGTTTTATCTCTGAGCTGATTTAAATCTGCAAGCGTGTTGGCATCTGAATTAAAGAGAAAACAAATGGGCAGTGCCGCTGTTCGACTGATGTGCATCACGCGCTGTGCGTAGGGCACCAAGTGCTGAGGGGGCACCGAAAATATCCTAATGAAAATCGATCTTCAAACTTCTTGTTATAATCAGATTCAGCGCGTTCTTCATCTTCAATCCGCAGCGGCACCGAGCAGAGAGCACGTCAGAAACAGCTGACAGGTGTGTGTGTGTGTGTTCAGAGCCTCATTGGTCTGTCACCGCTCGTCAATGTCAGAATATTTGAGATGACCAATCAAATTGAAGTAGGCGGGCTTTATGTTCACAGACGCTGAGCGCGAATTTTAACAGTGCAACTCGACGCTTCAGTGTACGGTCAAGTGCGAGATAAGATGTAAGTATATATTTGACAGTTTTTTTGGTCATAAATGTTAAACGAATGACAAAAATAATTAGGCAAACTAATATAGTTTTGTCTAATTTCGCCATTTTTAACTGAAAATAGGCCTATGTAACATATGGCCTACGTGTAATAGTTTAGGCTACTGTCATTGTGAGGGGACAAGAAACATGGAACAAAGCCTTTTTTATCCATGTTAGGCATGTTTTGTAGGCTGAAACCTTGAAAACGAGTGCATTTTTCAGCACTTCCGTTTTTGGTTAAATGCCTAAAATAAGGTTCCTGCATGTGAACACAATATATTTTCAATTTTTATTCTATGCAATAAAACACATCACTAATACGCAGTTGTCCATTTTATGTTTACAGTCACGTAGGCTACTCGCAAACTATTCTGAAATAAATGCTTAAAAACTTAAAAATTAAAAAGTATCAAGTTATCTCAATTTGTGATCATAATGAATAAAACCTGCAAGAATCATAAACTTTGGATGGTCACAGAGCTAATTCAATAATCCAACAGCCAATCGAAAAAATGTGTTTTTATGTAGGAAACCAGTGTAATGTTGTCTTCAGGCTGTCAGCTGGTTTGATCTGTTGTGTGCGTGTGTGTGTGTCTGCTGCCCTCTGCTGTTTTTAACCAGTACTGTGTGTTTGTCCAAGCTTGTACGAATTGCCAATGTCCTGAGGACCTCTACGACTACATCGACAAATACAACATCTGAGCTTGACCCACGGTTCAACGAGACATCTTAGGAAGGTACGTTGAGACTTGTGATTGTGTTTATACATGTAATAATTGAGTACATGATCTTCACTTTAGAATTAATTATACATTCGTCATATTGAATGAACTGCAAATGAAAGCCTTATCAGTGATTCATTCAATTGTGTATGCTATTGTTGAGTTAAAGTTCCTGTGTAAACTATTGTGATACAGCTGAGATATTTAATGTGCGTCTGTAATGGGTTTGCAGGGACGGGGCAGAGAGAGAATCCACGTGTGCACATAACTTTAATGTCAAAAACACAGATAATCCAGACTGGGAAAGAGGCAAATGGTTCACACGAACTCAAAGGGCAAAACCAGGACACCATGAGAGCAAACCACTAACAAAACATGACCGAAGCACAAGGGTTTGAATATGTGGCAAAGCGAGTGTTATAGGGTGGGTTGGAGCACTGATTTATACACGTGATCAGCAAACTCAAGTTCATATTAGTTTCCGACTGACGCCACCTTGGGAATTTCACCCAATGAATTAAACGCGCCCTCTAAAGGCACACAGGTTCTGGTCACCATTAGAGCCAGAGACATTGGTAATCGTACAAAAATATTTTATTGACAAATATTAAATGGGCATTAACAGGCAGCGACACTCGTCTTATTAGAAGGTACAATTATCACTGGCAAGGGACCCGGGGCTTACCAACAGGGGCAGTCTCAGAATAATCACCCTTAAAGATGAAGCACAACACATAGTGAAGGATGCCACCGCGCTAGAGAAGGGCACTCGTCTGCCCCCGGTGCCCAGACCCTGCTGACAACGAGAGAGAGAGAGAGAGAGACATTAAAAAGGAGAAGAGATATGCATAAGCAAAACAATAATTTGACAATCCAAAGTATTACTCAAATGCACTTCCAGGAAGGAACCAACTAACCAACTCTGTCAACTAACTTGATAAAAATGAACCTCTTTGGTACTTGCAGAAGCTCAAATGTGCTGCGTCAACACGAGAATGAACCTCATTGGTTCTGACAGAAGCTCAAACGTGAATGAGATTCATTAAAATTGTTTAAAAATGTTATACCGATATTTACCCTCGTTTTTTTTATCACCGGTCATTTTTCCTTTTAATATTTTTTGTGCTTTTTTGGAAACGAGGATTACTTGCAGTGCAGCCTTTGAAATTTTCCCGGGCAGTGACTGACAAGCGCCTTTTACTGATCTCCCTGTCCGTTTCAGCTGGTTTTAGTCATGTGATGCTGACTCTGAACGAAAACGCTGTTGTGGAAAAGCATTGAGGTAGGCTAGTGATTTTTGTCCCTCTCTGCTATTATAGTTTTTCAAGATCTCATTTTTCGTGAATGACATGGAAGCCTCCTTGGACTTACCCGTCCAATGTAAATAAAAAAAAAGAACGTTTTCGCTTTCAAGGATGTCAGATCATTGGCAGGGGTCATTTTTACACCAATGAGGACATATTTATGAATAAAGACATTCATTTTAGCTCATAAAATACTTGTAAAAAAACTACACAGGCACAATCACACAAAAAACTGAATTTTGCTGACAATCATTTTTTCTGTGCATTTACATGCTAGACCTCTGTAATAACATGCAATACCACCGTATGGAGGTGAATTAAAAATCCTTTTCACAGATAAATTTTTTCGTGTTAGCACAAGGAGCATCAAACCAAGAGTCTAATCGCGCGTGACCCAGTTCCCAGAGCAACGCAATTTGAAGTTCTCCCACCATTAGGTTGTTGAGGATTCCCGTTTCAGAACCTTTAAGAGACAAACAAGCAATAATACACTAGCAATAATATTTTTAGAGAACATCAGTATATTTGTACATTGATTAACATTCCTAGACATGATCACAGAGATTCTTACTGTAGTCCAATGTCAGTGAGAGTTTGGTTATTCACCCAAACCCAGTGTCCTTCAGTGTCCAGATCATTCCAGACCAATCCAGGTCGCCTCGATAATTTTATTCACCAGTATTTGATGGTCACCAGTATCATGCAAAGCATTCTGGGAACCAAAATCTGAAGGAAAAAAACTGAAAAAGATTAATGAAGATTTCTGGTTCCCAGAATGCTTTGCATTAGATTATTTTATAGTTTTTTATTATGTAAAGACAAATACTTGTTAATGTTAAATGTTCATTTAATTTTGAACAAACTGTTGCCAGTAAATATACATTAATTTAAATCTACAGTAAGTTACTGGCAAACTGCTGCATAATTACAGCAATTTTTTACAGTGTAGGTGTCATGCATGTGAAATTGTATGTGCATGTCTGAAGCATGTTTCTTGCGTGA
This sequence comes from Hybognathus amarus, assembly GCA_030378365.1. NCBI lineage: Eukaryota > Metazoa > Chordata > Actinopteri > Cypriniformes > Leuciscidae > Hybognathus > Hybognathus amarus. The sequence continues at coordinate 30,222 of JAQIUQ010006910.1, read as the reverse complement.
ATTATAATTGCAGACAATGCTGCTTCCATACTATTTCAAAACTCTTCACTCAGTGAGCACAACAGAAGTATATGTAGGCTAAACTGGATCATTTATCATTGCTTTGACACAAAATGCATACAATGACTACATCTTTCAAATTACATTAATTATTTTCTCACTTCTGCAAAACTCTCTGTATAAAGGTTAATTTACACATGCATACATACTGGTTTCAAAAACGGTTAAAACTTAACTTCAAAACACTTACATAATACAAAACTGAATAAGACAGCTTTGCGACATTTCTATAATCTAGTAACAAATGTTGCAGTGAATTTTGAAACAGTAGAGAGGTAGAAGAAAGAAAGCATTTACAGAGGAAAACATTGTATATAAGTTAGTCTGTTGTGTTTGAAGGTCATTGTTTTGTGGTGAACAAGTGTGTTTGTTGGCTGTCAACCTAATGTTATGGAAGAATTTGTTGATTTGAGACATCTACGAAGTGATATTGTAGTTTTTAGTGCGTTTTGAATGTGAAATTAACTGCTATGCCCGAGTTGAAAGTTGGATAGAAGAACTGTGAAGAGATGAAAAAGGAAAAGTATTGAGAAATGTGTAGCGACTGTAAAAAACTGAAATGAAACTAAAATTTAAGCAAAATTGAAAACGATATTAAATAAAATTGGTAACACTTTACAATAAGGTTTGTTAGTTAACATTAGTTAACTACATTAGTTAATATGAACTAATAATGAATAGCACATATACAGCATTTGTTAATCTTTGTTAATGTTATTTTCAACATTTACTAATACTTGATTAAAATTGTTAACATTAGTTAATGTACCGTAATGAATATGAACAAACAATGAACAGCTGTATTTTCATGAACTAACATTAACAAAGATGAACAAATGCAGTAATAAATGTATTGCTCATGGTTAGTGCATGTTAGTAAATACATTAACTAATGTTAACTAATGAACCTTATTGTAAAGTGTTACCATAAAATCTAATTTAAAAACTAATTTAGCCATTATATGCCACTGATATGAAGGGAACCACATTATTTTAACTAAAGGAATAGTCGATTGGAGATCATATTTATTTTGACACAGTATTAGGGTTAAATTACAGAGTTCACAGTGTTTGATTCCTAGGGAACACATGAACAGATAAAATGTATACCTTGAATGTAACTAGAAGCCGCTTTGGACGTAAAGCATCTGCCAAATGTGTAATGGTTGAATGAGAAACACCTTACAGTTATTGGATTGCTAAATCTTAATAGAAATTCAAATGCAGCATTACCTCTGTGCTGAGAGCATTTTTCTTCCGAAGAACCTGGTGAAAGTGTGATAGGATTTTCATAGACTGAATCCATTGCATAGCTGCAGAAGACATGTCTGCTGAGGCTTGAGTGCTGCTCTAGTTTGTTCAGAAAGGAAGTCACACAGTTTTTATCTCATGGCATGCTTTAACAAAATAAATAAACAAACAGTGCAGAACAGCACTCTAACTGTCTAATTGTAGTTTGCATGACCCCCTCCCTCGTTTGTTTAGAATGAGACTATTATTTTAAAATTAAATCGAAAAAGAAATTTGATGGGAAAGAAATATTTGAAATTGAAGGGAGAATTTATTTTCTAATACATCTGTTTGAATGTGTTATTTTATCCTTCAAATATTATTTTAAAATGCTTTTTAAAAAATATATGTTTTAATATATATTTAATAATACTGAAAAATTATAATAAAAATGAAATGCACAAATTCTCCACTGATGACAACATAAAAAGTAAACAAATCATATCAATCTTTGATTCAGTGATTCTGGACTGGTCATTCAGAAAATGTGCTAGCTTGCAGTTTAAAACATTCGTGTCTGTTTTATTCATACCACATATCTAAATAAGTGTCTTTATATAAATCTTAATTTAAAATAGACTGATACTCTTCTAATCTCCTTGTTTTAAATGGACAGCAATATATTTAGTCATGTCTGGCAACTACACATATGTTTTCAGTATTAATAGTATATCAGTGTATTACAAATGATCTGGTTCTATGCATTTCTTTCCATTCAAAGTGATGAAAGCGTAATGAATTAAACCGCTGCAGCAGCTTTAAACACACAAAGATTTTCTCTTGAATTAGAGATTTTAGTCCAGTTATCAGGCTCTGAAAAAAGCCAAAAATATAAATATCAACAATTGATAGTGGGTAACATTCAACATTTCATTCAGTAACATTAGGCCGTTTCTGATTTATGCTGTTTATTGTTGTTGATCGCATTATATTTCATACATCTGATTCTATCACTTGTTTCTGCTTCACCTTCACATGTGTTTTGATCAGGAGATTCATTTGCTCCTTCAGACGATGTGTTATAGGCGCCCCAACCATATACCATTGAAAACACCGAAAGCTGGAAATTCAACACCAATGTCTGGGAAAGTGTTAATAATCAAAATGACGTCCACTATAAATAACCTTTTGTGCAATGTAAAGGTTTACATGGATGTTTTATGTAAGAATTTTGACGTATTATTCACTTTTTTTTTACTGTCAACGTGTGAAAAATCAGACACATTAGTGGACGGCACAAAGTGCACAACCGGTGTTGTCTTTTGGGAAAGAAGTAGAAAAAAAATAGTTATTTATTATTTTAGACCCATTTCTTTATTTGAGTAATTGTGCTTATTTACAGTGTGTGTGTACGCAATTGAATCTGTTCAGCTTTCGAAGTGTCTCCTCATGCTGCTTGTGAAGCTGCATCAAACTGGTCTTCTGTAATTTGCATCAAAAACAAAGAAGCACAATGTAGATCAGATACTGGTGTAGCCTAAAACAGACTTCTATGCTATTTTCATTCTCTGCACAAACCAGAATTGAAATTTTCTGGTTGCTGTATTTTGCCTCGCCTGTTGCATTGTGGTCCTGATCAGACGCAGACACATTCAAATCAGAATTTAGAAAAGCAACACAAATAAACATGTATCAAAAGCTCACATTTAGTAATGAAAGAAGAGTTTAGAAATAAATGAGTTACATGCATCATGTGTTAAGCACCACCAGTGTACAAAGACAATTCAGAGCAACTTCTTTATCTGAGAGTCTTCTGATCTGTGAAGTTTATTATAACTATCACATATATATATACAGCCATGTTTACACAATACAGGATATTTAAAATAAAAGATGTTTAGTCCAAAATACAAAAAAATAGCTGAATTTATAAAAATGCCCCCGTTCAGAAGTTTATGTATTGATTCTTCATATTGTGTCGTTGCCTGCATGATCGACGTGGCTTGTGATGTTTTTGATGGTTATTCAATGAGACCTTTATTTGTCCTGAGCAGTTCTTCTGCAGTTGCAAATTCTTTGGTTTTCCAGCATCATTTGCATATTTAAACCCTTTCCTGCAGTGACTGACTTGTGTGTTTTTGAGATCCATCTTTTCACACTGAGAACAAGAGAGGGACTCAGACTCAAGTATTACAAAAGGTTCAAACATACTGTATGAGGTCAAGATGCGTCTGACTTCACTTTTATACATATAATATTAATATATATATATATTATATATAATATATATTTATAATATTATAAACATAATATTGAACACTTATCAAACTTTTGTTATAAATTTTATCAAGGAAAATTACATAGTGTAATAATTTTGTTGTCCAGCCCTACAGTAAGAGCACTTTGTGAAGGGATTCAGGTGTTCACTTTTGTTTGAAACTATTCAACAAATGGCATCCCCTTTCTTAAAGGTGCTATATATTTTTTAGTGGCCTCTTCTTTGTTCCAGATTGCAACCAATTTTTACAATAGCGCACATGCTCGAACACGAGCGATCACTCATCTGATTCAACACGGCCACATTGAGACTTTACACACACATTGGAGAAAGCATCACACATGCTGGAAACTCATGTAAACTCCCATGGAACAATACAATAATAGGCTACATTTATTAGCTTGACTTAACTATGTTCATACAATTTCAGTGTAACAGTAAAGTCGTAGTAAGTAACATGACTGTACTGAACGTGTCTGGAAATGTGTATTATAAACAATATGATAGTAGCGGGATGAATGACGTTAGACCGTAAGATCTTAGTACATAAATAAAAGTTACATCCTAAAGCACTGACTTTTTGTTATCCTGGAACAGTCTTTTACTCTATGTATTCATTTCATGTCTTATTTATATGCTGTGGTTTACCTTGTTATTTTATTAGTTTGCCATTATTTCAGCATATCTGAAAACTTGTAATTTATCACAATAAAAAAGAGGTCTCTCCATAATTCAAACGCTCTGCCGATTGATCTGTGTTTTCGTCTTAGAGTCGAATCCGATTGACGTTTGGCCTGACGAGCTTCAGCAGATAAAACTTTTTTTGTTTGTTTTTATATTTATGTGGAGCAGGCAATAAAGAAAGGATTCATTTTAGAAGAAAAGTTACATATAGCACCTTTAGTGTCCTGCAAAGGTCGCAACAAAGCAGTTTAGAGTTTGCGCTCCATGTGAGCATTAATTGTGTTGCACATGCTGCTGCCTATTAAGTGTTCCAAATGAGTCACTTAAGGGCTCCCTTGATATAAGATGTTGCCTTAAAAGGGATCTGCCTATAGAGTGAGACGGCTTAGTAAATACCTGTGTAACCACCATTTTTAATATATAACTTATGAGACATTTAAATGTTCTACTTGTCCCAATTTGGTCGTGAGTTTTGGGAATGCTACACGTGTAAGTGCTGTAGTTTTAAACCTTATACATTTTTCGTTCTAACTTTAAAGGTTTATTTCTTACAGTTATTTTAGACTACTTACTATTATAACATATATATGTACTATATATATATATATATATATATATATAATTATGTATTTATTTATTTTATAGGTTATAATCTAGCACATAGGAATGTCTTAGAAGTGCAATGCCATCTGCTGACCACAGCATAATTTCACACAGAATATTAAAAAACATCTCATCCTTATAATGCTGTTATGCAGAAGCATCATGTCATTTGAACAAAATTTCTGGAAAAAAAGGACTTTATATTTCTAGCTTAGAAAATTTCTTGGAAAATTGTTTTCGCTATAAAAGCTGTTTGTCTAAAACGGTGACAGAAACCATATGCTTCGCTCCTGCTCTTACAAGCATAAAATGACTTGAGAATGAGATATAAGTGCACTCAATATAAAAATCTGCTTATACATTTATTTATTTGGCAGACACTTTTATCCAAAGCAACATACATTACAGTTCATGCATTTGCTGGGAAAGCATACATTTTACAGCATTTTAACTGAATAAGCAAACAAATCCAAAAGAAGACATGATGTTTTCTTTTCTCTAACATGTGCATGAAACTAGACCTCTTTCATGACATACTGCATCACTGACGAAATTTCTTTTCACAGATAAACTTATACATAGAACTGCAGGAAACATCAAACCAATTGTTGAAATAGTTGGACATATTTTTCACAATAGCACAGTCCTCTCCATTGGGGCCGGCTTCGAACCAGTTATCAGGTTCACTTAACTAGAGACCCTCTGGTACCAAAACCTTCAAGAGCAGAAACAGAAGATCAACGGCTTAAAACCATATTCTTCCCTTTGATAATATTTACAGAAAATTAGTTTATGTACAACAGGGTTCTCAAACTTTTGGGGCCAGGGACCCATTATAGGGTTGAAAATGTTTCCCTCAGTTAATGAGTATGAACAATAAGAAATATCCCCATTTGTAAATATGCACTTTAAGTAACAGCATTTTCTGGAAAATAAGTGAACCCAAGTAGCTAGTCGCACTGGGTTAAGCGTAAGTTGTTGAGAGAAAACAAATATATGCATAAATCCTTTTCAATTTAACATAATTCAATACAAAACAAGAATTAAAATTAAAAGTAGCCTGCAAAATAAATAGTCCCTTTGTCCCTTTATCATATTCTTCTGAAAAACAAGTAGACTTCCAGGTGATTGCACTTTCTCTGGATGCAGAAAAAGCTATGAGTTGTGTGGCTTGTTGTTCTACGAAAAATGTAATTTCGGTCCAAAATTTCTTGACATGATTCATATGTTATATAAAAATTAATCTGCAGCTCTTCAAACTAATTCTGATTAGTCTTCATAATTTACTTTATTAAGAGGAACCAGGCAGGGGTGTCCTTGGTCTCCACTACATTTTGCATCGGCAGTGAAAGCCCTGGGCCATTGCCATACGGACACGTGAGTCAATTTTTGGTCTAAAATTAAGAGGGTAATGCTGATGATGTAATGTATCATATTAATCCTGAATTAGAAAAGGTAAACTTTTATAGTGAGCCACTTTTGTACTCTGTATCTGGAAAACAATAAATATATTGATGATAAAAATATATACAAAAATATATATATTATAACAATACGGAAACTACCGTTATAGCAATTTATTTACTGGACCCCTGGCTATTGGTCACTGACCTCAATTTGAGAACCGCTGTTGTAAAATATACTATTGCAAATATGTCTATGTTCTTTCCTGTAGTAAAACAGTGTGTTACATTAACAAACAATTGCAGACAGAGTTCTTACTGTACTCCAGTTTCATTGAGAGTTTGGTTATTCACCCAAACCCAGCGTCCTTCAGTGTCCAGATCATTCAGACCAATCCAGTAATGGTCTTTAAGTTCAGATAACAGAAACATCTAATAGAGAAAAGGCACATAATTCACAATTATATCAAAAGAAATTCAGTGGCGAGATGTGATTTTGTAATAAAACATTTTTGTATATTATTTATTCCAATGTTTTAAGTTCAAAATAACAAATTTATTCAGTATACTGGTCTTACCTGTTCTGAATTGGCTGGTAATAGTGACCAGATCGGCTCCTTTTGAAACACAGACATCTTCGACTGCTTGTCCAGTTCAGAGGATCAGAGCTGAAGAGAATAGCTTTCCTCCCCAATCTTTCAACTGAGCTGCGAATGCTGAAATAACAGTAAAAACAAAAACATTCTTCAGATCATAAAATTCTAATCAAAGTTTGGTTTGATGTGCAGAAATAATCAAACACTTTGTCTAGGCCTGTGTTCTGTCTGAGAAGAGAAATAGCTCACCTTTGTAAAAGAACAGTTGTTCTCTAAACTCTGGTGTAGTTGTCTGTGAGCTCTTCTACCACTGACTGATACAGAAAGTTATGAATTACAAAAAAAACAATCATTTAAAAGTACCAACAAAATCATACAGTAATTTCATTAAATATGTTTTACTCACTTGTGCTGTTGGTCTCCATGACAGACAGTTGCTTTGAAACACTGAAATCTGAGAAAACAATTGCAGAGGTATTTTACTTATATATTTTTATTTCGAGTTCAGAAAGCTCGATTTCAGCGCCACCGGGGCTGTTAAGTGAACTGCAGCAGAAACTCGGCTCCCCTTAATGATGGGGCGTCATGCCATATACAGGAGCTAACTCCTGTATAACCTTAAAACATGGGTGTTATCATCAGAGCAAACTCAAAAAGAGCTAAGAATTATACTCACACATGAACCCCAGAACACACAGACCTCCAAGAGCCAAAACCAGACAGAGCACCGAGGACGATCAGAGGAACTTTAGTCCGACTTTGAGGAAGTAACTTGATTGCTCTGTGATTAGAAATCAAATGTGATGACTGAATTCCAGCATGATTCAATTGTACAACGTTGATTATTTTATTAAATATTAAATTGGCAGAATAATTTGGCTTGAAAACGTTCACAGATCCTTTTAACATTAAACAAACAGTCTGTTAAAAAAGGCACTCTGGGGGGCACCTGGGTATATAATGCAGGGTATAATATGTATTTAAAACTGAGATGCTGTTGTGAGTAGAAAGCCAAGCTATAAATGTAATGGTGCGTTCAAGGCATGTCAGAAATATCGTATTTATCGAGTTGGACATCACTTCCACCACAAAGTCGTTAATACGAGTGGAAAGCTTGAGATTTTCTTTAAGCCCTGATGTTTCTGAGTTGGGGGTGTGTCAGTGAGAAACATGGTGGAATACCACAATACTTAAAGGTATTGCATGTGGTTGCCAGTATCATACCATAAAAATATGGTGTGTTACTGTTTTTAAAATCAACAGAAATATCGTATTACGTACGATATGTATTGTTTCCAAACGGAAGTGCGTCGCGAAGTTCAGTGCAAGTGGTCCATTATAATAATGTGTTTTAGGTGCGTGGCCCCACTGTTTTTATCCTCCAATTTAATAAAACTACAAAATGTTACAGAATAATGTAATATATGAATGAATTATAGCCTTTAAAGAGCCTTTGTGCCAAAAGTCTTCTTTATCATTATTGAACCTTTTTTAGCATAAAATGTCCTTTGGAGTTGAGTAAAGAACCCTATGCTACATATATAGAACCCTTTTTTTCTAAGAGTATATATATATATATATATATATATATATATATATATGATGTTCTCATTGTCAGCATATCTGTGTTTCTGGTTTGATAGGATTCTTACTTTTCTTTGCAAAGTTTTTTGCAGTCAATGTCAAACCATTTCTCGGTGGCATGTGGTCTTTTTTGGTTTTCTTTTTTCTATGTTGGATAAAGTTGCAGATACCTCAAATATCAAAAATCTCTCTCGCTCTCTCTGCATGTGTGTGTGCATGTGGATTGTGGATGCATTTGGCCTCACTCCTTCATATCTGAGTTCTACATTGTGGCTGATTTTATTCACCAATTTCTATACAAATGCTCTCTGTGGCAGTCAAACTTGTGGGGTTGTTTTGAGCCAAACACCAAGTGTGTGACTTTTTTACATACCTTCAGAACAACCAAATCAAGCCTGGTTTTTTTGTGTGTATAGATTGAAAATGCATAAAAATTCTCAAAATCTCCATGAGATGAAGGGAACCATGTTATTTTAACTAAGGAATAGTCGATTGGGATCATATTGACTCCACACACAAAATATGAGGGTTAAATTACAGAGTTAACAACTTTTGATTCCTAGGGCTTTTGATTCAAGCCGATTTCGAACAAAAGCATCTGCCAATTGCGTAATGGTTGAATGAACATAAAAAAACCTTACACGGTCACTGGAGTGCAAATACTTAGAAATAGAAATTCTAAAGCATGCCGATGAGCCTCACCTTTGGGTTGAGAGCGTTTTTCATCTGAAGAAACTGTTGAAAGTTTGAAACCAGGATTTTCATAGATTGGATCCATTTCACGAGCCTGAAGACGTGTCCAGTGAGCTCTTGAGTGCTGCTCTAGTTTGTTCAGAATAAGGAAGTCACATTAAAATGTCATTCACTTTCATACATACAGGAAATAATGAATTAGTCTGAAGAACAAACCTAAAGCAACTAATATTTAGCCAGCCAAAACGTTTGTATTAGTTTTTATCTCCTGCTTTAACTTGATACGATTGCAGTGATCTTCAAAAACTTTTGATTACAGTATATAGGTCTTGCCACCTGAGAGGACTGAGCAAAGTTTGCATTGATTTGAATAATTAAAGGATTGAAAGGGATTCAAGAGATTAAAGAAATAAGATTGGTAAAAAAAAGTTAAGTCTAATTGTAATTATTAAGAAGCAGCAAAATACTTTTTTTAAAATATATTTACAGAAAAATTATAATAATACTGAAGTGCACAACTATTACAACAAAAAACATTAGTGTCATTAAGTGGTTGTTCAAATCAAATTAGTGTCCAAAGAACAACCAGTGAGTCACTTTAACTTTAGAGGAAATACCAATGGAGTTTTAACAGTGAGATAAGATGTAAACAAGATTAAAACAGCTCTCTAGAAATAGCTGAAATCACAATTCTTATAGAAAACCACAACCATAATCAAACGAACTTCCTAAAAGTATTTACTTCTCTGCATTTAACTTCTGCTTTATCTTATAATCTATAGCTTATACTTGAGACTTGGCATTATGTCATGCAACTACTGTTAATTCTTAAAAAAAATGTTAGGTCACTCTTTTATAAGTAACTTTGGATAAAAGTGTTTTCTAAATCATGTAGAGACAAATATTCTTGCCTTTCATTCAGTTTGAACTATGCTGCGTTATGGAAGTAAAAATGGTTTAATTTTGTTGTTGACATATTATTTACAGTACAGTTTAGCATATTTTTTTCCCCAGCTTAACATTTTGATTGCTAAAATGTAATCAATAGTCACAAAGAAGTGTTAAGTTTCTTTTTTTTGGAAATAGGCTCATATTTACAACTCTCCCAGAGTTAAACGGTTAAATTTTACCGTTTTCGAATCCATTCAGCCGATTTTCTGATAATTAGAAAGAATATCAGTAACCAGACAAGTTTCTGGTCCCATTGACTTCTATAGGAAAAAATATATACTATGGTAGTCAATGAGACCAGAAACTGTCTGGTTACTGATATTCGGAAAAGGTAAAACTCAACTATTTAACTCTGAGTGAGTTGTAATGAGACTATTTCCAAAAAAGTGGAGTATCCCTTTAATGCTCAATGCAGGCCTATAAAGAAAATATTTTTATGTAGTCTGTCTCAGTATAAACAATCTTTAACTGTAGAATATGAAATCAAATATAATAAGGATGCATTAGTATAAATATATACACTCTTAACATGAAATATTCCAAAAGAGCGTTTTGACTGTGATGTCAGAAGAAGAAGCTTATTTTTTATTTTTTATTTTTGTTCTCCAAAGAACCTTTCAGTGATCCAGTCTTTTCTTAGTAGGAAAAACAATTGACCTTTTTTTCCACCAGCATTAGAAAAAAGAAAGTTGCCAGCATCCACCAGCATTTTTGATCATTTCCACAAAATGTTTATGGTACCCGAAATATTCAGTTGTGTATAAGAAACAGACCCTCTGCTTAAAGAAAGAAATAAATCTATATATTAAATTATTTTTTTTTTATTGACAACTGAACGTGCAGTTTCACTAAAAAAGCAACATTTTGAGCAAAAGGCTGAAAAAACGTGTTTTTGGAGTGAAATTGATAAACACCCCAAAAGCTTCACAGTCTGTACGGCTCGTCCTGGTTCAACATTTCAATCTGTAACATTAGGCCGTTTTGATTTATGCTGTTTATTGTTGTTGATTCGCACTATTACATATGCATCTGATTATATACTCTATCACTTGTTTCTGCTTCTTCTCCTCATGTGTTTTGATCAGAAGATTCACTGCTCCTTCAGAAGATGTGTTATAGCACCCCAACCATAACAGTGAAAACAAGCTGGAAATTTACTGATCAGACACAGACACATTCAAATCTAAATTAAAAAAAGCAACACAAATAAACAAACATCAAAAGCTCACATTTAGTAATGAAAGAAGAGTTTATAGAACTGGAAGTATTTGCATCACATATTCAAAGCATTACTGACACCTCTGAGAGCAAAGACAAGACACACACTGAACTATCAGAAGAACTTTATTTATTTAGAGCAACTTCTTTATTGAGGGTCTTCTGATCTGTGAAGTTTATTCATTCTCAAAAGTTTACACAATACTAGATATTTAAAATAAAAGTGTTTAGTCCAAAAGACAAAAAATAGCTGAATTTAAGAAAATGCCCCCGTTCAGAAGTTTATGCATTGATTCTTCATACTGCGTCGTTGTCTGCATGATCCATGATGGTTGTGATGTTTTGTGATGGTTATTAATGAGACCTTTATTTGTCCTGAGCAGTTCTTCAGAAATCCTCTTGCAAATTCTTTGGTTTTCCAGTATATTTTGCATATTCTGAACTCTTTCCAGCTGACTGTGTTGTTTTGATATCCATCTTTTCACACTCTAGAACAACAAAGAGACTAATTCTAAGTATTGCAAAAGGTTAAAACAATATTGGTCAGGAAGGAAACATGATGCCTTATTTGTATATAAAAAAGAGACTGTTTTTTCTTCTTAAAAAAAATTGGCAGAAATACAATTTTTGTTATGTAATAAATAGAGCCAGACCGATATATCGGCCGGCCGATATTATTGGCCGATATTAGGCATTTTCCAAAATATCGGTATCGGCAGTTATAATAGCCGATAAATGAATATTTCAAAAATAAAATTAAAACAGATGAAATACGCCTCAATCATCTCTCCTTGGCCTGTTATATTGAAAATGTATTTTTACAATTTGCAGTATGTCCACTGCAAATCTATTGCTAAATTATGGCTCATCATAGACTAGCTAACCACAAAGCTAGCTAATGCCACTATCATCAGTGGAAGACCACTAACATTAACATTAATGAGCTTGGAAACCCCATTGAACTTTTTCTGCCTAAATAAATAATCTCTTTTTAAAATGCTTTATCATATTATTTTAGTTCAAACTCATAAATGACTACAAATAACTATGTTAGGGAAATCTGTTAATGTTTTGTTGCGCGTTTCTGAAAAAATAAAAAATAAAATATCGGCCGATATATCGGCATATCGGATTTTAAAACTCCAAAATATTTGGATTCGGTATCGGCCTTCAAAATCCTTTATCGGTTCGGGCTTTAGTAATAAAAATAATAAAAATAAATTATTTTGTATATTTATTTTTGTCAGGTCAGTTCATTTGTAAATGAAACAAAATCCATTGTTCTATACATTGTTACTTACAGTACTTTTTACAACTATTTAAAATATGTATTATTTGTTGCTATATTTGCTTACTCAAAACAGATCTTGTCTATATTTATGTATATATTTACATTTGTAAGCTACTTATAGCTAGGACATAACGTAGGAATGTCTCAGAAGTGCAATGCCATCTGCTGAACACAACAGTTTCACACAGAATATTTAATAACTTTATAAAAACATCTCATCCTCATATGCTGTCATGCAGAAGCATCATTTCCAGCACATTTTCTAAACATTTATTTCTAGCTTTGAAAATGTCTTGAATGAAATTGAAAATCTTTTTTTTTTCAAACTATTAAGAAAGAAACACATAAATGAAATATACAATACACAGTAACACTTTACAATAAGGTTCATTAGTTACTACATTAGTTAACATTAACAAAGAATGAACAATACTTGTTAATCTTTGGCATTTGTTAAGTACTTTGGGTGTCTTGTTCATTATATTTATTTTCATATAAAAGCAACATAACTTTAATCCATAGACAGTACAAGCTTTAATCACATCCAGTTTATTAGCAACACGGGCATAAGCGTGAATCCCGTTAATCCCGTTTACACTGCGAGAACCGAGATCTGTCCGGTTTGACTGCGCTTTTTCACTCCTCCTCTCACTGCAGCAGCCTACTCTCGACTACATTGCAGGCGAGGCGCATCTCAAACAAGCCTATCATATGGGTTATTATGTGATGTCATTTTTATTAAAAAATATAAAAACGCATCTGTATTAAATAAAAAATGATTGATAAACACGTATTTGCAATGTAATTAAATAACAAGTAGTCTACTTTGAGTGTCTTGTTCATTATATTTATTTTCATATAAAAGCAAGAGAACTTAAATCACATCCAGTTTATGAGCAGCACGAGCGTGTATTCCGTGAATCCGCGAAATATCAGTCTCTGATCTCACAGGTGTCTGATCCACTGCGAGAACTCGAGATTTGTCCGGCTTGAATGGATTCATCCTCCGTGTCTGTAGTTTTCTGAACACGTTTTACTCGTGTTTGTAGTTCTAACCGAATCCTCGTCCACCGCGCAATGGTTTGTGGGCAATATCAGCCGTTAGAGTGTGCACCGATCTACACTTCGGATTCTGACCGGAAAAAGTAGACCATTCCGGGTATCTTTGAAACACTCATTTCAACATACTACGGTTTGGGACGTACTAAATTCTATTTTCAGAATACTATTCAGGACGGATAGTATGCGAATTGGGACGCAGCACCTGTTCTGATGACGCAAGAATTGCAACTACGGAGCCCGGTAAGGCCATTCTCTGTGTTCTTTGTGAAGAATTTTCGGAGCCTGAGGAAGTTGGTATAAATATATGTTTAATACTGGAAAATATGCCTGATGTTACAGTAACTGCACTTGCAGCCCAAAACACAAGAGAACTTCCCAATCAAGTGAAGGGATTTGTGGAAACTAAAAGCGCACATCTTATCTAATTCAGACTAAAACACATTCTGTTTAGCCTCACACACTAACTTTATTTGCATTTCATAATGTTTTAACAACCTAGTTTCTTTCTCATTTTTAGGAAAAGCACTTACCATTTTTTCTATACCAAATGTCATACACTTGCAATGAAGCTAAACATGTAATAAAACTACATCATTATGTTGATATCCTATATTTTTACAATAAACGACAAACGTCATCTTCTATTATCCGCAGTTGTTGTATATAGCGATGTGCACTGAACACATTTGTAAATTAATTTCCTTGAACCCATTGTGCGAGTTCACTTTAATACCCTGTGCTTCATATACATGTTGCTGCTGATTGGATTGCAGTTCTGACACACCCACCAAGAGAAAACATATCTCAAACCCTGTTGCACACACCGGTGCTTTTCTCGTTATGCGGTTCTCCCCTTCAGGCTAGCCCTGTCTCCTCGCGTCTTTAGGAAAGTCGTCTAAAAGACTAAAAGAGGCCTATCATTACAGCTTTTCTCAATAGCTCAAACACATTCCCTGAAACCGGCAACACATTTCTCAAAACTGTTAAAACAATCTCAGTGGTCTAAACCACAAACTCGTATGACAAAATCAAGCTCTCTTGTCAAAATTATTAAATTCTCAAAGCCACAAAGAACACAGATGTGCTGAAAATTGACCATTTTCACTGCCTTCCTCTTTCACCTCCACCTTTTTGTACTTCTTATTTTCCTCTAATTTGAGCACTTTCTGTTTGGATTCAAATCCAAAAAACTCATCTGTGTTTTTTATTTTTAAAATGTCTGGGCTCAGGTTTGTAGTGGTTTGCTGGGATAGTGTTTATAGTAATGTGAAAAACTCTATCTAGTTTTTGTTTTTGTGTATAAACTCTATCTAGTTTATGATGTTTGGGTAATAAAACATATTTTAGTGTCCAAGCAATTGAGAAAAACTATAGCTATAATATCAACTAATGCTATTGCAATAGTATAACAGCACCAGACTAGAGTTTATTAAATATTTAGACTCATGGTTTTCAATGTTATATTGTTTATAATGTTATATAGTATATAAGAACAATTAAGATCATGATACATAAACTCATGGGTCCGTTGTCACGTGTTCATTCTTCCTGTTCTCCACAAGATGGCACTATAACAACACCAATATAACTTACAAACTGCAGGAAACTTTTGTGAATCCATAATACCAGAAATGTGATTTATCCACGTCAGAGTAATTATGACGAGTATATAAGGTGATCGGTTCACTTTAGTTTTATCGTGGCTACGAGAGCTATGTTTATGGAATGACTTCTAGGCCCATTTCTAATGGCCATTAGTTTAATGAATTAATTAAACATTTTAATCAAGCATTTGTTGTTTCTTTAACCTTTAATAACAAAACCCATATCCCAATCAGTACAAACATAGTCTCAAAGTCTTAATAATTCACAAGATTTAACAAGTTGTCAAATTCGTTTGATACTCGTTTATGGGCCATTCTAGAGAATTGGTGCAAAGTCAGAGTTGGAAACATCTTGAAATGTTTTAATTTTTTCCACAAATTTTATTATTGTATAATATAATTTTACTATCGCAAATTAAATAATATCCAAGGTACGGTTTTCTAGTAATTGTGCATTTATGTTGGAGCGTAGAGTGCCTATATCCTATATGTTGTTCAAGAATTGAATGTGGGTAAGTTTCATAAAAAAAGCAACATTTTGAGCAAAAGGCTCAGAAATGTGTTTTTGAAGTGGAATTGTTCCAGTCCATTAGTTGTATGGCTCATCCTGGTTCAAACATTTCATTCAGTAACATTAGGTTTTATATTTATTTATGCTGTTTATTTTTGTTGATCGCATTATATTATATATGCATCTGATTACATTTGCTATCACTTGTTTCTGCTTCATCTTCACATGTGTTTTGATCCAGGAGATTCATTGTTCCTTCAGGAAGATGTGTTATAGCGCCCAATCCATATACCAGTGAAAACACAGAAAGCTGGAAATTTAAACCAATGTCTGGGAAAGTGTTAATAATCAAAATAACCTCCACTATAAATAACCTTTTGTACAATGTAAAGGTTTCATGGATGTTGGAAGAATTTTCGACATTTTATTCACTTTTTTCTTCTTTTTTTTACTGACCAACCAAAAAATCAGACCCTGAATCCAGTGGACAGCACAAAGTGCACAATCGCTGTTGTCTTTTGGGAAAGAAGTAGAGACAAATTAATTATTTATTATTTTAGACTCATTTTGTCTTTATTTGAGTAACTGTGCTTTTTTTTTTACCTTTCTGCAAGGCTCAAATCTTAAAATATACGATTGAATCTGTTCAGCTTTCGAAGTGCCTCCTCATGCTGGTTGTGAAGTACATCAAATTGGTCTTCTGTAATTTGCATCAAAAACAAAGAAACACAATGTAGATCAGATACTGGTGAAAAACAGACTTCAATGCTATATTTATTCTCTACACAATTCAGAATAGAAATTTTCTGGTTGCTGTATTTGCTTCGCCTGTTGCATTGTGGTCCTGATAAGACGCAGACACATTAAATCAGAATTTAAAAAGCAACACAAATAAACATCAAAAGCCCATTATTCAGAGCAACGTCTTTATTGAGGGTCTTCTGATCTGTGAAGTTTATTATAATTATCAATATATATATATATTATATATATATATATATATATATATATATATATATATATATATATATATATATATGTCGCTCACGGCCACTTTCTGGGTAGCCATAGTGCTAGAACTGGAC
Source organism: Hybognathus amarus (assembly GCA_030378365.1). NCBI lineage: Eukaryota > Metazoa > Chordata > Actinopteri > Cypriniformes > Leuciscidae > Hybognathus > Hybognathus amarus. Next base: position 13,369 of record JAQIUQ010006910.1, on the reverse strand, counting down.
CCCCTTTTGCCTTCAGAACTGCCTCAATTCTTCGTGGCATAGATTCAACAAGGTGCTGGAAGCATTCCTCAGGGAGTTTGGTCCATATTGACATGATGGCATCACACAGTTGCCGCAGATTTGTCGGCTGCACATCCATGATGCGAATCTCCCGTTCCACCACATCCCAAAGATGCTCTATCTGGATTGAGATCTGGTGACTGGTGGAGGCCATTTGAGTAGGGCTGTAATCAGACCAAAGAATGCCTTCAGTCGACCAAGGTCTATGTCCTGCGCGTACAATTAGTCGGCTAAAAAAAACAGATGTTTTGATTGAACCTTTTTTTAAACAATTGCTCATTAGAGCATTTCTATAAAACAACAACGAAGAAACATCGAAAATAAATAAAACTATAATAATAATACAAAATTAAGATCTTTGAAAAATCTTTGAAAATTAAGTGATTTGTTTAACTGCAAGTGAGGAGCTCTGTCCTTGGTCTATACTGACGGTCACAATCGCGCACCTGATCACACCACACGCTACAAAATAATATAACTGCTATCTGCCACATAATGAAAAATCCTAACAAAAGCTCTCGTTTATACAGGCTGTATTCTTCTTTACTTACAAAGCTATGGGTTAACTTTGTCCAGCCGATCTGTTAGGCGTCTTAAACAACAGACAAAATAGCCTAAAACTGATCTGAAATCTCAGGCTGTGTTGTAAGATAGGCATATAAGTTTAATTTCGTTTTGCTACATTCTTTAGGCTACTTTCAAATGAGTAAAGTGTACAGATAAAAACCTGTAAGAAAACAATCGATTGAGTCAGTATGATAAAGCCGTTAAAAGAGCTGCTCACGTCTTTTGCAGCGCTCAAGTTTGATTTCAAATAGGCACGCGATGTGCGCGCTCATAATGAGAGCAAGCAGCGGTCGCCACCGATCGCCTACCTCCACAAACATGTAGCCAGACAAAAGATTTAGATTTCTTGAACATTATGTCGACTAAGAGTGTGCCTTAACTGAATGAATACAGCAAAACTACCTACCGGTACATCCTTTACTGAGCGCGAGCAGCAGCGCAGCCAGCCATACGTTCCCGATGTGTGTTATGTGTGTGCGCTAAACTGTGGCGCAGGTACAACAAATAGCCTAAATTAAAGCATTTAAAGTTGGGGATAAAACATAGGCTAATTATATTTAGAATACAGTAATAAATAACTGCTTTATAAAGGAATAAATATCAGGGAGTAAATCATTGAAAATGTATTTCTATTGGCAAAAAAAAAAATAATAATAAAATGCGACTGGTCGACCAATAAGAGATTCAGTCGACCAAGACGGCATTGAGCTGATTAGTCGACTAAACGACTAAAGTTGACAGCCCTACATTTGAGTACAGCGAACTCATTGTCATGTTCAAGAAACCAGTCTGAGATGATTCCAGCTTTATGACATGGCGCATTATCCTGCTGAAAGTAGCCATCAGAAGTTGGGTACATTGTGGTCATAAAGGGATGGACATGGTCAGCAACAATACTCAGGTAGGCTGTGGCGTTACAACGATGCTGCAATTGGTACCAAGGGGCCCAAAGAGTGCCAAGAAAATATTCCCCCACACCATGACACCACCACCACCAGCCTGAACCGTTGATACAAGGCAGGATGGATCCATGCTTTCATGTTGTAGACGCCAAATTCTGACCCTACCATCCGAATGTCGCAGCAGAAATCGAGACTCATCAGACCAGGCAACGTTTTTCCAATCTTCTATTGTCCAATTTCGATGAGCTTGTGCAAATTGTAGCCTCAGTTTCCTGTTCTTAGCTGAAAGGAGTGGCACCCGGTGTGGTCTTCTGCTGCTGTAGCCCATCTGCCTCAAAGTTCGACGTACTGTGCGTTCAGAGATGCTCTTCTGCCCACCTTGGTTGTAACGGGTGGTTATTTGAGTCACTGTTGCCCTTCTATCAGCTCGAACCAGTCTGGCCATTCTCCTCTGACCTCTGGCATCAACAAGGCATTTCCGCCCACAGAACTGCCGCTCACTGGATGTTTTTTCTTTTCGGACCATTCTCTGTAAACCCTAGAGATGGTTGTGCGTGAAAATCCCAGTAGATTAGCAGTTTCTGAAATACTCAGACCAGCCCTTCTGGCACCAACAATCATGCCACGTTCAAAGTCACTCAAATCACCTTTCTTCCCCATACTGATGCTCGGTTTGAACTGCAGGAGATTGTCTTGACCATGTCTACATGCCTAAATGCACTGAGTTGCCGCCATGTGATTGGCTGCTTAGAAATTAAGTGTTAACGAGCAGTTGGACAGGTGTACCTAATAAAGTGACCGGTGAGTGTATATGACAACAAATAGCTGAATTTGAGAGAAGAATGCCCCCGATTCTAGAACGCTTGAAGATGATTGATTACTTCTCATATTGCGTCGATTGCCTGCATGATCCACAATGGTTGTGATGTTTTGTAGATGGTTATTGAATGCAGACCTTTATTTGTCCTGAGCAGTTCTTCAGAAATCATCTTGCCAATTACTTGGTTTTCCAGCATCTTTTGCATATTCAAACTCTTCCAGCAGGTGACTGGCTGTGTGTTTTTGAGATCCATTTCGAGAGACTCATACAGAAATTTTACAAAAGGTATTTGTTTGGAGGAGAACAGTGAGACAATCAGACGACTGTTCTCCTCTGGAGAGATTGGTAGAAATAAAATTTTGGTTGTGTATACAAATTTGTAAATGAAACCCATCATTCTAAACATTATATTTATTTTTATGCAAGTTATAATTTTGTCAATGAAATAAAAATAAATTATTCTGTATATTTATTTTTGTCATGTCAATTATTTTGTAAATAAAACAAAATAAATAAAAAGAAATACATTTGTAAATAAAACTGGTCTTTTGTGACCGGTTCTGTGTAACTAATATTGGCAGTATTCTATTCAGCATTCTATCATCTTTGGTTCACTTCTTGAGTTATGCCAAAATCACTGAGACGGTTGATGTGACAATGTTCAACACATAAATAACCCATAGTGACAGGTTTTATTTTGCATGATTTGAAAGCATTTATTTGAATGGCTTTGTCAAAGAAAGTAGTGTCAGAATTAATAACAGAGATCCCGTTCTACTTGTTATTTCATACCAACTTTACATTTTAAGTTGTAAAAAAGCACCAAACCAGGCCCAAAAATCAGCTGGGAAATTTTTAAAGGTAGACCACCATGATTGTTTCTTGGGTCTGGCTCATCATCAGCAACCAGCATCTGCTTCTTGAGCTGGACTTGCATCTGCTTCTAAAGGATCTAAACATTTGCCGTTAAACAGTGAGATTTCTTTATTATATTTGCTCTTTGACAAAGTTCCTGTAAGTCCTTCAGGGTCATCACGCTCATCTCTTGCCCTTCTCGTTGCTCTCATCTATGTTTTCAGCCCAGTGAGCTCTGAGACTCATATTTTTTGCTCTTACTGTTAAAGCAGCAGAACACTGTCCACATGTGCTGAGGGAATGTTGAGCTATCGTTATTCAATACATCTGCTGTGGTGTTTTAGTGTTCTGGCACAGCTGCCTGTGTCAACACATAGGCCGAGATTTTGTTATTTTCAATGCATTCAGATTCCATTGATACCTCTAACTTTTTGCTCCATGCGGTACCTCCCAGCTGCCGCGTCAAAGCTTATGTACTGCGGCACAGCATTGGTCAGAGTGAATGTAGATTTGGCAGTGTCTTCATCAACTGCATGGCTGTATCGAAATAAGGTGTTCACGATTCACATTCATTTGGTTGTTCAGATAGTCCATCTCCAACCCTGATTGGAGCATCCTTCACTCATTCCAGCCTTTGAATCTTCAAGCTACAGAACAGGTAATTGACAAAGAAAAAGAGACAACAAATGAGTTTTTTTCTAAAACAGAACGGAAATTGGAAATTGCATCCTCACCTGTGGCTTGGTCTTCCATTTAGGGACGTTTAGGTAGTTTCTCTTTAATCCCAGTATATTTGTAAGCTGAGAATAAAGGGATCTTATTTGTTGTGTCGTAGAAAGTTGCAAATCTGTAAATGTTGTTATATTTTTGACAGATTATTCTAAACTGATTCTGATTCTTTGAGACTGATTTCTCCAGAATGCCAGGAATCACCGGAGGCTGTTCTTTAAAAAAAAACTGTTTGCAAGTTTCTAATGAATCTACAACATCAGTCATGATGAACGGAAAGCCAAACACCAGCAGCATCGAGACGACAAACACACTCATCTTCAGCTGTGAAGGGAATTCGGGATGTGAAGAACACGAAGGTCATTCAGGATGTGCAACTTCCAGAAAGAAAACCCTCTGTTTTATAGACATGCTATCTATTCTTTATCTTTATCTGGATCCCCTAAGTTGTGACTGTGTCCAGTTCAGATGTTCAACTGTAAGGCAAGTATGGGCCGCATAATTTACATTGTACATTTACATTAACATTCATTCATTTAAATACAGTCATTGATGTCTACTGTTAGGCTGAGGCCAATAAAAATTCACTCTTATCTATGGAAATACAACTTTTAGTATATGAATAGAGTTCAGTCAAACAAAAATTGAGAATGTGCCTTTGCTCACTTTAGGTCTGCACCTACATTACAGATTTTTTAAATGTAGCCTACTATTTTTTTTAAATGTACTCACTATTTTTCTATTGCTTTTAATGTGTCTTAATGATTTTTTCAATTTAAATTGATTTTTTCAATTAAAGTTCAGTAATTTCACTTAAATGGCAATGAAGATTACCTATTAATTGTCATATAAGTGAAATTACTGAACTTAAATATACAAGCTTGATAAAAATGGTCATTTTAGAAGAAAATTTCAAATGGCACTTTTGAAATCTGGCTTTTGTATCTGAACGCTTCATACATTGTCGCTTGTTTTATTTGGGAGGTTTTATTTTTCTATTTTCTGATGTTTGATCTTTGATATAATTGTCTTTGTTTTCACTTGTGAATTTAGTTTTGCCTTTCTGATATTTTATTCTAATGTTGTAAAGCACATTGGTCAGCTGTCGATGTTTTAATTGTGCTATAATCTTAATCTTTAACTTGTGTTCTGTAAGCTTTATGGACATAATACTTCACCAGAAAGAGCTTTATTGCATATGAGGAATTTGATTTGGTGATAGAAGCTTCTACAGCACAAACAGAAACACAGTGAAAAAGAAAAAAATAGAATAAGTACAATATACGACGTTAAAAAAAAACTGAATATACAAAAATAAACAATAGACGTTATACTACAGGTATGCATGTACAAATGCAAGGAAATGTAAAGAAGAATCATGGTGTGTTAAATATAGTGTTGTGTATTGCACGTTTACTGCCAAGTGGGGCCATTAACTGTTCATGAGATGGATTCACATAGTGGCTGTCTTCTGTATACCCTCACCTAAAGTATTATTAGGAACACCATAGTAATACTGTGTTTGACTCACTTTCGCCTTCAGAACTGCCTAATTCTACGTGGCACTGATTCAACAAGGTGCTGAAAGCATTCTTTAGAAATGTTGGCCCATATTGATAGGATAGCATCTTGCAGTTGATGGAGATTTGTGGGATGCACATCCAGGGCACGAAGCTCCTGTTCCACCACATCCCAAAGATGCTCTATTGGGTTGAGATCTGGTGACTGTGGGGCCATTTTAGACAGTGAACTCATTGTCATGTTCAAGAAACCAATTTGAAATGATTCGAGCTGTGTGACATGGTGCATTATCCTGCTGGAAGTAGCCATCAGAGGATGAGGACATGGTGGCCATAAAGAGATGGACATGGTCAGAAACAATGCTCAGGTAGGCCGTGGCGCTTAAACAATGCCCAATTGGCACTAAGGGGCTTAAAGTGTGCCTAGAAAACATCCCCATTACACCACCACCACCAGCCTGCACAGTGGTAACAAGGCATGATGGATCCATGTTCTCATTATGCCAAATTCTATGCACAGTCTTCTGCTGTTGTAGCCCATCCGCCTCAAGGTTGTGCATAGTAGAGAAGCACCAAATGATCAGCTGGTGAATCGGAATTGTACAGACAGTTTAATAAGAAGATATTTTATAAAGACAGTCCACTTCGTGTATACTGGCAGGAGCCATCTTTGGAAAACAGTCTCGATAAGTCGAACCACTTTTGTATATTTTATAAAATATCTTATTAAACGGTCTGTACAAGATCTCATTGCTTCGTTTTGCATGTAGGGACACTCTTTATGTTACTTTGTTAGTGTGGGAGTATTTTGAGCCTGGTTAGTGCTATTAACTAGCGATTTCTTTTCACTTATAATTTGCCCCCAAATACTAGCGTTATACACTGAAACAGTTTTTTTTAGAGATAAAACTATTTACATTCGATTATCATGAAAACATATCTCAGAGAATGGTCGACTAGGTACCAATGTGTAATTAGACCAAAGGCTCATTTTGTGCCAGAGTTCTACTTTAATTATAATAAAATGCATTTGGTTTTATTGACTACAATATTAACATTGATATTTGTTTAGAGGGGCACTTTTGATTCATTTTGAAAAGGGAATGGGCTTGAACCCCCAATTTTCTTTACGCTCTATCATTGTCTGTTGTTTTTACGTGTACCATGTGACATGTTATGTCAAAAGCATTGACCAAAAAGGTGGATAGTGTGTCATGTTCAACAGTCAAATAAGACTACCAAGGCTAGCATTATTTTGCATGATTAAAAAGCATTTTTTTTAATGTTACATATTGGTCAACTAAATAACAAGGGCAGAGGTCATCTGTTTCTGTCATTCTGTCATACCACCTTCACATTTAGAAAAGGGACATTTAGCTGCATAACCAGTTTTAAAATTATGCTGGAAACAATTAGATACATTTTGACCTGAGGTCACAGAGGAATCCATTTTGTTCAAAAGGGAAAAGTGTGTAATTTGCATGAACATGTAAATCCTTTATTTAACTTCAGACATTGATGTCAGTCTATGCACACGACCAGTCCAATACAAATTCACTCCTCTAACGGAAATATAAATGACTGGTCAGTTATGTTCTGTTAGCTTTATGGAAATGAACAAACTTTGTGGACTGCACATGAGATCTTATTGTAAAATGATTGCTGTTATATCACTCAAGAAAGACTGTCCTGCTCACAGTTTTTGTAGCTCTGAGACTGCCAAGAGACTGTCCAGGCTCTGTGCTTGGACAACTTCTCTCCTCTGTTTTCTGTACATGTCATCACTAGGATCTATGAACATTTTTTCCTATCACTGCTATACTGATGACACCTTCTTCCTCATCATTTCCAGACAGATGATCCAATGGTTTCTGCTTGTGTCTCAGCCTGCCTTACAAACATTTCTTGCTGGATGAAGGACCACCACCTTCAATGGTCTCAAAGAGCACACCCAGGTTCCTGAACCTACAACAGAGAGACTTGACAAAGAAGCCATTAGGTGTTAGACAGTATTCTAGGTTAGTATGTGAATCTCTGTTTTTTTTTTCTCTCAGAATTAAGTAGTAGGAAATTACTAGTCATCCAGTTTTTTATTTCAGCTTTGCATTCCGATTAATTTTGTGAATTGGCAGGTTTCGATCAGGGCGTGAAGAAATATAGATCTGAGTATCATCAGCATAACAGTGACAGTGAAAACTAATGCCATGCATCCTAATGATATCTCCAAAGGGTAGCATGTACAGAGTGAAATAGCAACGGTCCGAGGTACTGAGCCTTGTGGTACACCATACTGAACTCTATGATTGATGACATCTCTTCATACTGCTACAAACTGATAACAGTCAGATAAGTGATAAGTGATCAGATAATGATATAAACCATGATTGCAATTCCACTAATGCCAACATAATTTTCAAGTCTATGTAAAAGAATATTGTGGTCAATGTTATCAAATGCAGCACTAAGATTGAACTAATAGAGTAACACTAATAGAGAAATACAAATCACGATTCGGATGATGCTTCGGCACCTAGCTCGTCCTGGGCCTTCGGGTCAACTGGGAGAAGAGTTAACTTTGTCCCGTGCAGAGGTTTTTTTTTTTTGGTATGGACTCGTTGTTCATTATATTTGAATTGATTTATTGCCACTTCTATAGTAGGCTACTGTATATTAACTATATGAGTTTTTTTGCTAGTTCTTATCAGTATTTAAATGTCAGAAACATAAAATAAACATTATACAGTTGAAAGCACTGAACAGTTCAATACTGTGCGCCAGCCAAAGCGCCAAGGTAAATTTTATAGTTGATAACGTGACACACTGAGAGTTCTTATCACACCTGTGTGATTGTACGCTTTATGGTTTAGGCTATTTATCAAATGTAAAATATATAATCTTTTGAAAGATGCTTTTTTTCTGAAGCGTGCTGATTTTGGGTTGAATGGGAATGACGCGTCTAAATGCAATGTAGCCTATGTCACACTGGACAAAAGCGGCTGTCAAATGGCTATGCAATTGTTGAAAGAACACTCAAAAAAGTAAGAAAACATGAAAAAAACATAAGTTGCTGCAGTGCTAGAAATATAAATTTGAATACAGTGGGTTTCACCCAAAGAAACTATGAAAATATGAAACTAGAATTTTCATAGATTGAATCCATTTCATGAGCCTGACAGAAGACGTGTCCACTGTGTCTTTTGTGCTGCTTGAGTTTGTTGAAAATAAGGAAGTCACGTAAGATGTCAACTCTTATACAGACAGACAGGAAATAATGAATTTATAGGTTAAATAAAATTAAAATAAAAACATGAAACAAAAAAATGACACCTAAGGGCAAGCAAGTTTTGTTGTGGCGCAATGAGTTTTAGGTGCCTTGTTCAAGGTAATTTCCTGCCGGTAATGAGACTCAAACCTGCAACCTTCGTGTTACCAGTCTGATACTATAACCATTAGACCACAACTGCCCATGGTTAAATGTTTAAATATGTCATAGGCACTAAAATTATATGTTTGTATTTGTGACAAATAAGTTTTGTTGAGATTATTACTTTTTGTTTTCTTTAATTGCAATAGTGTTTTATTTTATTTCATTTATATAATTGAACATTAACGAGAGGGTATGGAAAGAGCAATGACATGTATTTCCTAAAATAAACACAGGGTGGGGCAGTAATCGCGAGTAGCGTCACACTGGGACATTTTTAGCGATGCGCAGAGCAAGATTCAATGGAGAATGAGCAACTGTTTTCCTGCGTCACTGATTTCTTTTGAATATTCAGTATGTTTCCAGGTCAGTTACACACCTTTGATGTGACTCCAGATGTGTATAAGCTTATATGAACCCCCAGTGAAGTGTGCCCTGGAAGCGAAAAACATGTCAAATGTGTAAACAGTAAAAATGGACATTACGCAGTTGAGAAAATGGCGGCAGATGCCCGCAGATTTTTTTTCTTTCTTTCTTATGGTTTCGGGGCATTTGTGGGTTATTTGAATGTGTGTTGAAAACAGATATATGTGTTAAAAGGGTAAGAGTAAAGGGTAAAGTTCATGTGAACGTACAGCATAGGCCCAGTTACGGCCGCGACCATGTTTAATGGCGCGTGTGTTAATATTACAATAATAGTTCATAGAGCTGAGTGCCAAAGTTATTAGACAGAAATGTTAATTTTGGAAGTGTGAGTTCTTATACTGTAAATGTGACAACGTAACTTATAGAGTTATTTTGTTGTATAAAGTGAACACCTATACTATACATTTATTATATGAGTAAAATGCTCTTTTGATAAGAGGACAAAGATGACAGATGTTAAAGAGAAAGTGCAGATATGATTTAGGTATGTGGACAAAAAATTCAAACTCAACAAATAGACAAATGGATAGCATATGTGGAAAGACCTGGGTACACCCTTAAAAAAAGTAAATATGTCAAGTATGAAGAAAGTTACAACATTTTATAGTTCAGTAATCAGCGCCTATTATTGTGTCATTCCTAAGGTGAAAACAATAGAATTTAGTGTGACCGAAACAAGTTTTTTCACAAAATGCTCATAACTTTCTCAATATTAAAGATATCTTAATGAAATTTTCTGTGGAGATGGGTTTCATATAGTTATTTGGATCTAATGTGAGTTTCATAGTTATTTGGATCTAATCAACTTGATTTTAACACACATAAAGGCTGATTTGGCCTATCTTTTATGGTATTTTTCTGACGAGCAGTTGTTGAAAATACAAATAATTGAATGGAAAACAATGATCCAAGGAAAATTATATATCCTTAATTTAAAAGATGGATTTTGGTTGATTCATGCTGTTTCCAGTTATGTAAGAATATAGAGTTAACAATACTGAACGCTGGTGAAGGAAAGAAAAGTGGAGACCACACAAAAGTTAAGTGTAGCCTGCACGACTCGCTGCATTTTGACAGTAGTCATAAAAAAAGTGGGGAGTTTAAATGGCCACGAAATTTTGTACAGCACACCACAAACATATGTTCTTCATGTCCACCTTCCTCTGAAAAATGTCCAAAGTGGGTATAAATAATTTCTTGACAGTTGAATTCTTCCGTATTGTTTGAAATCGCCTTTCAGGAGGAAAATGCAGCCTGACTAGAAAAAATATAAAACAAATGTGCAGTCGAAAACCCTAATGATGTGATTGGTTAAAAATAATCAAGGATTCCCACACGAGTCAATGAAAACAGCACATTTTAGGAGACCCGCTCAGAGTGAGTCGGGAAAATCAGGCACAGAGATTTGGAACACAATGGCGGCCGCAATTTATTGATATGTCCACATACCTATATGATTGATGATAGAACAAATGTGATTTAAATGGAAAATGTTTATTTTTGGTTTCATACTTGATAAGCTAATTTTTGTAAAAATAAGTGAGTATACATTTATGTGAAAACAAATCTTTGAATATATATGAAGAGCTCAGATGCAAAAGCCTCAAGTGCCATTTGAAATTTTCTTCTAAAATGATCATTTTGATCAAGCTTGTTTATTTAAGTTCAGTAAATTACTGAATTTAAATATACAAGCTTGATAAAAATGGTCATTTAGAAGAAAATTTCAAATGGCATTTAGAGGCTTTTGCATCTGAACTCTTCATATATTGCTTCATGTTATCCACATGTGGATATAACCTGTGCTTAAATGCAAAACAGACAAAATAACAGAAAATAACTCATGATTGCATCTATACAAAGTTAAATTGAAGTTGAAAATAAATATAATCTGAGTCAATGGAGAATGAGCAACTCTTGCATCACTGATTTCTCTTGAATATTCAATATATTTCCAGAGTACTCCTAGGAGAGGATCATCTATATATCTGCCAGCGGAGACCTAGCTGGGACCCGCTACATATTCTCCAAGAGAGAAGAAGGAGGCTGTCTACTCTTGCTTTACAAGTACATCCACAACATTAATCATACAATCTATAAAAATAAATGACCATATCACATATGAACAGGACAATATTGCACTTATCAAGAACAGGAAGTGTATAGGGTTTATATGTCCAGTGATCCCCTATTGGTGGATGGTGGAACTGCACTGTTATTAGAACAATATACTAATTTGACCGCATTTGTAGTATATTTTATTTTGCAAATGTTATATTAATAGTTTTAAAATAAAAAAAGCGATGTGTGAACTCAATTGTGAACGGCGGATGCTAAATCTACCTCTTCCAGCGCACTGCTATATCAAATGACTACTGTAAATGACATACTGTCACAAAACAATATTACATTCAGATTGAGTCGCAGGAAACATCCATGGGAAAGGAAAAGTCAGCCCCTGTTTTTAATTGGCATACATGATTACTGACACACGTGATTTAGATATGATGTTACAGAATACATATTGAAAACGCTGATGTCAGTGTACTTAGGGGTGCCATCGCATGCATGTGTTTTGTTTCACAACTGTTGGTTTGAGTAGATGACTGAATGCTAACCGAACTCTTCAGGAGGGATGAATTAAACCGCTGCAACAGCTTCACACACAAATCTTTTCACTTGGAAACAGAAAGCATCCGTCCAGAAATCCGTCTCTCCCCTGGATGTCCCAGACTAGCACAGTCTTCACCGGCAGGATGGTCTTTCGTCCAGTTATCAGGCTCTCTGACCCCATTCTCTCGCTTTATCCAGAATCTGCAGGACAAAAAAGAAAGCGTTTGTTTAGCAGCAATCTGCTAATTAAATGAGGTTGTATGTGTGAAGATTAAATAAGATCTTACTCTACTGAATCATTTAATGGCTGGTTGTTCACCCAAACCCAGTGTCCCTCAGTGTCCAAATCATTAAGACCAATCCAGTGCGTCACTTTGACTTTAGCAGTAAGAAAATCCTGATGGAGAAAAAATGTCATTGTCTTGTGATATATTATAATGCACATAGGGTTTGGAGTTGAGAAATGTGTGGCCTAATGTCAGTGGGAAATCAAAATTAATCTGGGCATGCTACTCTAAATGAATAATTTTTTTTAATTATTATTTTTTAAATATAATTTTTAGGCAACAAATTCATTAAAATAGCATGCTCCACTGATAAAACTACTTCCTTTTTAAGATATCATGCATTTGAGGCTTTTGAAATGTTTGCTAGGTGAACAAGCCATGCCTGTATGTTTCTTCACAAGTCTTTTGAACAAGATTTTAACTTTTATTGTAATCTTCAATATGTTCCAGCGTGCCTGACAACTGTAAGGGGGTGAATTTTTCTAACTTCTAGATTTAGTATAATTTTTTACAATAAAATGTATGACAAATAAGCAGTTAACTTCGATTTGATAGCTGAATAACGGGCTGCATTGATCATAATATTGACGTTCTCGGCCATGATTTGACACAACACATCATACAGTACCACCTCTGTATCCTTTCTGAAACGTTTGTATTTTCCAAGATTTTCCAGCTATGGCGCCGCCCATACCCCCATAAAACAGTAATATTGCTGAAATATTATGACAATTTAAAAGGACTTTTTTATGTTAATATATATTAAAATGTAATTTATTCCTCTGAAAAAAAGCAGAATTTTCAGCATCATTACTCCATGTCTTCAGTGTCACATGATCCTTCACAAATCACTCTAATATGATGATTTTATGCTCCAAAAACATGTATGATTATTATCCATGTGGACATGGGAAATAAATATTCATGAGATTTAACTTGAGAGTGCGGTTTTTCATTTTTATTTTGATTACTATTTATAACTTGTCGCACCCACAAACGTTTTTTGGGAATTGAGCGTGCCTGGTTTGATCATTATCCATGTTGAAAACAGTTTTTTACATTTTTATTTCAGGATTCTTTGATGAATAGAAAGTTTAAAGAACAGCATTTATTTAATTAGAATCTTTTCTAACATTATAAATGTCTTTACTGTAGCAATACGTAAG
>JAQIUQ010006909.1:0-13626 GCA_030378365.1 Hybognathus amarus | reverse complement strand
TCTTTCATTCTCTATTCTGTTCATCAGTTTGCTCATTTCTGTGTCATATTTAATTTGAAGTCTTTCTCTTTCTGCTTTTATTTTCTCCTTTTCTTGCTTCATTTGCTCAATGTCATGCTCAAACGCCTCTCGTTCTCTTCTCAGCTCATCTCGTATCTCTCTCGATGTGCCTCTTGTTCTGTTATTTCTTTTTTGAGTTGCTCTTCTCTTCTCTTTCTGTCTTTGTCATGATTTTGTCTTTCTTCCTCCATTATCATATTTATTTTCTGTTTCTCTTCTTCCAGTTTGATCATCAGTTCTTCTTTTTCTCTCTGTTCATTTGTTCCACTATCTCCATTACGAGCTTCATGTTTTCTTCTGCTTCATGTTTAGATTGAAGATCTTCTTTCTTTCTTTTCATTCTCTCTTTCCCTTGTTTAAGTCTCAGATTAAATTCATCCCAAACTCGCTGTTCCTTCTCTTTTCTTTTCTCATCCTCTTCATCTATTCTCATCTTTTCCTCTCTATGTTTCTGTTTCTCCCATTCATCTCGTTCTCTTCTCATCTCCATTTTATATTGGTTCTCTTTCTCTCTAAATTCTTCTTCTCTTCTCTTTATCTCACTGTCGTGGTTCTTTTTTTTCTTCCTCCATCATAATCACCATTTTTTCTTTCTCTTCTTTGTGTTTGGTCAAGATTTCTTCTCTTTCTCTGTTCAGTTGCTCCACTTTCTCCATCAGGAACTTCATAGTTTGCTCTTGTTTTTCTCTCTCCATCTTTCTGAACATCTTGCATGAGTAGAAACTCCCCCCGTTTGCATTCACCATGGCATCTATCTTCTCCAGTAGATCATACACCTGTGTTCGGTCTTCAGTCTGATTATTATTGAACACATGATATCTGTTTCCACATGCTTCTATAAGATTCATTAAAGGAGTTCCAGGTTTTCCCAAACACTGTTCAATGGTTTTGTTCTTCAGACCATCTCCTCTGGTGAAGAGCACCATGGTGTACATTAAAGAGTTTTCACCAAATGTCTCTTTGATGATCTTCACAGATTTTGCTTCTTCTGGAGTGAATCTTCCCAGTGGAATCAGTAAGAGAAACACATGCGGTCCAGGCAGGATCATGGAGATGCAGTTGGTGATTTCTCTCTGGATCTCCTCATTGGTAAGTTCAGTATCAAATAGTCCTGGAGTGTCGATCACAGTGACGTGTCGGCCACTGATTTCTGCTGTTTCTCTCTTGAGTCTCACCTGTAACCTGATTGAAAGATTCTTCTGCTGTAAACACATCCCTTCCTAAAATGGTGTTTCCTGTTGCACTCTTCCCAACTCCAGTTTTTCCCAGCAGCACAATCCTCAGATCATCTCTGACTTCTTTTGAACCTGTAAAAGAAGAAATTAAAAGAAGCATTAGTCTTAAAGCCTAAAATCAGTCTTTACAAAGTTTGATTCTGTCATTTTTATGTTGATCTTTCACATTTTCATAACCCTGTTTGTGAGAGGTCTCCTGCCTACTTCAAAGCAAAATCCCCGGTGTTAAATTAAGACTGAGAGTGTAATATTAACACTGAGAAGTGTGAATTACATAAACTCTGAGCAGAGTGTTAAATGAACACTGAAGCAGTGTTAAAGTTAATGAGAAATTAAGTGAATAATTGAGTAATGTTTGAGCATTATTGAAGACACCTGATGTTAACAAGCAGAAGCTCTGAAAACCGTAATTGTTTAAGTCACCATTATGGTGATCCATGTTTGGTTTAGCTGGGCTCTTGACCCTTAAATGATTAACATTAGATTTTGTTTGGCTGCTGTGTGTGACTTATAACAGCAAATGAACAAATAGAAAAGGGGATCTGATGGGGTTGGTTGTGTTTCAACACAATCATTAATTGACCTGAATCACTGAACTCATCAAGAGCATAAATTCTGACTTAAATTTACCTTATGGATTTTACCAGCACGTCATTTTAGGACATACCATTTTTAGCCTTTTCAATGAAAAATGCTAAAAAAAATTTAAAAAAAAAAAGTATTTTATATAGGCACACACAGACATCAATAATTAACATACTAATCTCAGCAATGGTGACATACAGATCATCTCTGAACATAATCATTATTTATTCATGCAGCAATGCATGATGGGAGCCATGAATGAGTTTTGATTGGTGGCACCCAGAATGCACTGCAACATGCTTTATAATTGTTACCATTGTTGAGATTCACAGGCTAATTATTGGTGTCTGTATATCTTAAAATTGTAGAGAAGTAAAAACAAATTTATAAGAAAAGCTTTTATGAAATTATTTTGTATACACTGTAGAGGTTAAACAAATATTATACTGTACAAGGACACTGTTGCTATAGTTAATAAAGTAAACCTAACTCAGAAATTAGGTTCTATATGAATTCAATGATTCAGGGCAAATGATTGAGAATTGATGATTATGTTAATACACAACCATCACCATCAGATCACCTTTTCTATTTGTTCATCTGGCTGTTCCAACTCATGTACAGCAGCCAAACAAAACCTAAAGTTAATGAATTGAGGGTCAAGAGCCCAACGAAAGCAAACACTGATCACCATATTGGTGACTTAAAAATTCTGGTTTTCTCCTTCAGTGATTCTGCTTGTTAACATCAGGTGTCTTCAATAATGCTCAATCATCACTCAAGTATTCACTTAATTATCTCGTTAACTTTAACACTGCTTCAGTGTACATTTAACACTCTGCTCAGAGTTTATATAATTCACACTTTAAAGTGTTAATTTAACACTGGGGATCATGCTGTGTAAATGGTAAATTTTTTTAAATGTTAGAATTAAAAAACTTTTTGTAATTTTGTAGATTCAAAGTTTAAGTTCCAAAACTGATTATCAGGTCATTACCTTGTGGCAGAAAATGTGTCTCTAGTGAAGGAATTTTCTTCTTAATTTCTTCAAATTTCAGCATTTTTTTAATCTGTGCCTCAAAAAATGTCTCTGTGGAGAAAAACCCGCCTATGTTTTCTTCTACCATATCCTCAATGTTCTCCATCAATGTGGACACTTGTGTGGTGGGACCAAAGAAATGATGTCGTCCTCCAAAACTCTCAATGACAGACTGTGTTTCCTCATTGAGTTCTGCTGTCTGATGATCTGAATTCTGCATTATGAGGATCATGATGTGTTTGTTGATTCTGGAGCCGAAGATCCTCTGGATCTCCTCCATTTCTGCTTTGTCTTCATCTGTAAGAGGAGCATCAGGAACAATGAGTAGGAAAACATGAACTCCAGGATCACAGAGGGACACACAGCGGAGAGTCTGACGCATCACTTCCTCCTCTGAGAGCTGAGTGTTGAACAGAGCTGGAAGCTCCACTAGACGGATCACACGACCATGAAGATCCACGTCTGATTTTCTGTCTGTGTGCTGCAGGATCCGCTCTGATATGGAGGATTTTAATGTGCCGTCGCTCCCACACACAACCAGATTCAGCTTCACGCCCTCTGATGATTGTAGAATATTAAAATGAAACAAAAAATGTATAATAGTTACGTTTTTACTTCAAATGATCAAATATTATCACACTTACCTCTTTCTGTGTCCTGTTGCTTCATTGTGAAAAACTGTGAAGCTTCATGTTCAGCACAAATCAGATGTTGTCCATTATTCATCTGGACAATGCTTTCAAACGTCTGCAGAAGATCATCAGGAGAGCTGTTTCCCTGAAGACTGAAGTGTCTGTTGCAGCATTTCTGAATGATTTTCTCTAGGATGTCGTCGGTTTCAGTCGGCTCTTGTGTCGTGAGCACCATGGTGTGTTGATAAACCCACTCAGAGAAAGAGTCCAGGACCTTCTCCACACACTCTTCATCTTCTGCTGAACACTGCTCATGTTTGAGAAGCAGAACGATCACATGAGGTCCTGGATCTGACAGAGACACACACTCTCTCACGGTCTTCGTGATCTGATGAAGTGACAGGTGTGTTTCGAGCAGCTGAGGACTGTTGATGATGGTCACTTGTCTGTCCTTCAGTCTTCCTCTGATTCTCTCTACAACATCTGGAGGAGCTTCAGTGTCAAACGCTGCTCGTCTCAACAGAAAGTTTCCCACTCGACTGTTTTCTGACACACTATTCCCCAGCAGAACAATCCTGAGATCGCTAACTGAAACACACAAGTGATATAACTTTATGATGCCATGATGATAGAGGGAATACAATTTTATTTTATCGTCAAAATATCCAATTCTCTTAATGTTATTGAAATGTTTTTTTTGTTTGTTTTTTTTAAGGTTAGTGGACGCTCCTAAAAGGACTGATGACCTATGAAAGGAAAACATCAACAAATGCATAAGGTCAGCTGCAAAAAAAGTAACACTGTCCACACCTTTTCAGAGCTAATTTATTTTTACACTGCGAGTCTGTAGTAAATTCTAACAGTAGGTTTTTAATGCAAAAACAGGCTTTACGTTGGTGGAAATTTGTAAATCTGCCCCTGATGTAACTCAAAATCACAGCTGAGGAGGATTAAACAACTCCACAAACAGCAACTTAACATACAGTCCAGTTTGTCTGTATTTATTTCAGACATGTACAAAATCTCTTATTGAGTTTAACAGAGGTTCAGATGTTTGTTTTAAAATAAGATTGTGTTTGATCACCATTACAGTGATCAGTGTTTGCCTCTTAACTTTTGTTTTCAGAGAATATTTGTGCATTGCTCAAGAAAGAGAAAGACAAATAGCAGATCAACATGTCTGTTTTAATGACAGTCAAATTACTGTATTTAATTGATTTAAATAATTGCTTTTCTGTAGTTTCATGAATGGTTAAAATAGTTCCGAAGTTGAAGAATTAATAAATTGAAAAAGTAATAAATTCAGCTGGTGTTATGGAAAGATCACTTTGTAACACTGAAGCGATCTAAAATCTTCCAAAAATTCTGCAACCTTCGTTATGTAATGCTTGACATGCAACTATGCGGAACTGGTTTAAATATTTTGAATATTCTGATCCCAATCTGACTTCTGACATGTAATGCTGCCTGAAGAGTTTTTTTGAGGACAGCATTTGAGGTGTCGTGAAGAAGCGAGTTCTGTTTACACTCGAAGATGATTGGGGCTCTCTGACACAATCCCAATACGTGGAAAGGAAATGTTTTCAACCAACAAAGGACATAACATAACATATTTTTTTTTTTTATAAATAATATTTTTGTGCTAACCTTTTAATAACATTAATACAAGATAATATTGAACAAATGTTCTATAATGTTACTGGAAGATGATGCATGTTTTCATCCTACAGTAGATTCCAATTAAATGTTATTTTACTGGATATAAACCTTTTAAATATTTCTAGTGACTGTAATCCCTGATATAATAAACTGAAAAATCAAAAATAATATTACAATAATAGACAATGATATAATTCACATCACAGCAAAGATGAAAATCAGAAGAAAAAAAAATCAAGCAAAATCCAGATAAAAACTTACAATTTGGAGAAGGATTTTTACTGCGTTTTCTCCTGAGAGCTGGTTTGGTGACAGCCACTGTATGAAACAAAAGTCTACATTAAATTGGACTTTAATCATAGAAACACATACTAACAGAAAACAACATTTAAGTGATTCTTAAAGCAGAAATGTGAAAGTGCCCTTTAAAATATTGGACGTCGGATAGACGTGCAGATCATGTCTATATTGGGTCCTCGGTCCATGACCAATTCTGGACATCTATTCGACGTCCAAACTAGGTCCACTCATTGGACCTCCAACCATGACCCAATTTGGACGTTATATTGACGTTCAAAATCTGACCTTTGAACTGGGTCATTTTTTGGACCTCATTTGGACGTCTTACAGTAATAGACAATGATATAATTTATAACTTACATCACAGCAAAGATGAAAATCAGAAGAAGAAAAAAATCAAGCAAAATCCAGATAAAAACTTACAATTTAGAGGAGATTTTATACTGTTTTTTCTCCTGAGAGCTGGTTTGGTGACAGCCACTGTATGAAACAAAAGTCTACATTAAATTGGACTTAAATCACAGAAACACATACTAACAGAAAACAGCATTTTAGTGATTCTTAAAGGGGGGGTTGACTGCTTTTTTTTCTTTGCATGATTGTGTTTATGGGGTGCAATCTAACATGTATTTTCTGGTTTTTCTTTTTTTAAAAGTCTTATTTTTCATAAACTTCACCTTTATCGTCAGCCGCGCTTCTCCTCTGTCCCCTGAATGAGCGGTTGACTTTCTGATAAAAACACGTAGTGGGCTCAGATTGGTTAGTTTGGCCCGGTGTGTTGTGATTGGCTAAACTGTCGCTCACGTTGTCCGAAAGATTAACGCCCATTACCTTTACGGGCATGTCATGAAGCTCCGGTCCAGATGTAAATACGTGTCGAACTGCAGTATCAGTTTCAGGCAGAATCAGACCGAGAAAGCCGCGATGAAGAGTCAAACAGAACGTCACCACACACGGCTCTTACTAAAAGTTTCTGAATGATAATTTGCTACATTTTTTAACTTTATACACGTTTGTTTTACACAATAGCATCTGACTGGCAACAATAGCAACTGACTGGCTACTAATGTTAAACAAAAACAGCGTTGGCAAGTTTACGTTCTTGATACAAATCGAAAATAACTTCATAAAGCATATGTACATGAAAAATACGTTTAAAACATTAGTACTCAAGAAAATTCAGGCCCATAATGTTTGTACGCGTTTGTCGTAGACACAAAATAGTTTAACTAGTAGTGGCTATAAAGGCGCTGGCATTCTAAAAAAAATTAAATAGGCAATTATACTTCCTGATTTTTAAAAGACGATATCTCTGCTTACATTGAACTTTCAGCGCTGCAACTTTGCAGATACTGTTCATGCACCAACAGCAACATTACACACTATTTAAAATGAAAAAAGTTAAATCGCAGTCAACCCCAGCAGAAATGTGAAAGTGCCCTCTAAATATTGGACGTTCGGATAGACATGCAGATCATGTCTATATTGGGTCCGTAGGTCCATGACCAATTCTGGACATCTATTCGACGTCCAACCATGGTCCCTATATTGATGTTCAAAATTTGACCTTTGAACTGGGTAATGTTTTTTGGACCTCATTTAGACGTCTAAGACAGGTGCAGGAAATTGACATGATTCATATGCAATATGTTTTACAAATACAATAATTTAACAATAATTTTTACAAATTGTTATCTACATATGAATACACATTTTTTTATAGTTATTTGTGAATAAAAAACTCCATTACACAAAGGTGTAATGAGATACTGGGAAATCAGATTAGAAAATCAACTTGTCAGTGATTTGTCTTAAGGAAATAAAAATAACTTTTCCTAAGTGTATACAGTTAAGAAACTGGATTGAAATTTCCTTTTTAGCTTTTTAGCATGCTCATTTGGTCAACAACATTCAAAAAAGAGGTTTTTTTTGTGATTCTTACCTATGCCGTCTCTGCTGGACATGTTGATATTCTGTTCTCTTCTCCGTCTCTTTCTTTCAAGCGTGATCTCTTTTCATTTGATCATCTCTGACTCTTAAAATCTGCCAGTTTATCTTTCAGTTAAAGGCTTCAGTCTCAGTTCAGTTGATAGCTTCTCATTTGGATGCTTCTCACTTTGGATTAAAGAAAGTGTAACTCAATGTTTCTGCAGCTCATATATTAATTAATCTCATAATTTAGTATAAACTCATCATCTCACGTTTACGGCACATTTTGCATAATAAATATAAACAGTATATTTATAACAAAAACAGATACCTGTATGTAGAAGGCTTCTTCATGCTTGTATTTTCTGTTTGCTAACAAGAATGCGGGAAAAGGATTGTGGGACGTGTTCAGTCACTTTGATAAAAAGATAAAAACCTGTTGTTGCCTTTCTTGTCTGACAACTGGTCCGGTTAAAAGTTCAATGGTCTTTGAAAATGATACAATGTGAATGAACAACACCAAGCAAGGAAGTGCAAAAGGTCCATACAACATTGGGTAAGAGCAAAAATAATAACAAAGGTCTAAAAACTAGCACTAACTAACTCTCACTAACTCTCACTATCTGTGAACAATCAATAATTAAAACATATAGGCAAGAGGAAACAAATAGGCCTATTCTCATTTGCACAACTGAAATTTCCTTTATATCTAAAGTCGTTCAAATGAGCATTTGTGTGCACATACCAAGAGATTACGCCTACTCCTCTAACTTCAGGACATAAAAAAGTAAAAACTCACATGATGCATGCCCTTGTGAAAAAGAAGGGTGCTTAATAGTATTAAAATCATAAAAGTATACTTTTTGAAAAGTGCACTTGCAGATAATATAATATAATTAAAAGAGGAAACACTGATCACTGTTATGGTGACTTCAAATGAAACAGAAGTTAAACCTCTGTTAATTCTCAATAAGACTTCTGTAGACGTCTGACAGAAATAAAGTCAGTCTGGTTAGTAATAAGTGAAGCTGGTAATGCTGTTTGTGGAGTTGTTTAATCCTCTTTTGCTGAGATCTTCACAGATTTAATGTCTTCTTTTCACTTCAGTTGATGTCATCTAAGACTGTGGCTGAAATTACTCCATATTTAAAGTCCCTGTAAAGGCAATTCTACAAAAAGTTCTAAACACATTATAAATGTTACATACACACACCGGCCACTTTATTAGGTACACCTGTCCAACTGCTCGTTAACACTTAATTTCTAAGCAGCCAATCACATGGCGGCTTTTAGGCATGTAGACATGGTCAAGACAATCTCCTGCAGTTCAAACCGAGCATCAGTATGGGGAAGAAAGGTGATTTGAGTGACTTTGAACGTGGCATGATTGTTGGTGCCAGAAGGGCTGGTCTGAGTATTTCAGAAACTGCTAATCTACTGGGATTTTCACGCACAACCATCTCTAGGGTTTACAGAGAATGGTCCGAAAAAGAAAAAACCTCCAGTGAGCGGCAGTTCTGTGGGCGGAAATGCCTTGTTGATGCCAGAGGTCAGAGGAGAATGGCCAGACTGGTTCGAGCTGATAGAAGGGCAACAGTGACTCAAATAACCACCCGTTACAACCAAGGTGGGCAGAAGAGCATCTCTGAACGCACAGTACGTCGAACTTTGAGGCAGATGGGCTACAGCAGCAGAAGACCACACCGGGTGCCACTCCTTTCAGCTAAGAACAGGAAACTGAGGCTACAATTTGCACAAGCTCATCGAAATTGGACAATAGAAGATTGGAAAAACGTTGCCTGGTCTGATGAGTCTCGATTTCTGCTGCGACATTCGGATGGTAGGGTCAGAATTTGGCATCTACAACATGAAAGCATGGATCCATCCTGCCTTGTATCAACGGTTCAGGCTGGTGGTGGTGGTGTCATGGTGTGGGGAATATTTTCTTGGCACTCTTCGGGCCCCTTGGTACCAATTGAGCATCGTTGCAACGCCACAGCCTACCTGAGTATTGTTGCTGACCATGTCCATCCCTTTATGACCACAATGTACCCAACTTCTGATGGCTACTTTCAGCAGGATAATGCGCCATGTCATAAAGCTGGAATCATCTCAGACTGGTTTCTTGAACATGACAATGAGTTCGCTGTACTCAAATGGCCTCCACAGTCACCAGATCTCAATCCAATAGAGCATCTTTGGGATGTGGTGGAACGGGAGATTCGCATCATGGATGTGCAGCCGACAAATCTGCGGCAACTGTGTGATGCCATCATGTCAATATGGACCAGACTCCCTGAGGAATGCTTCTGCAGTTCTGAAGGCAAAAGGGGGTCCAACCTGTTACTAGCATGGGGTACCTAATAAAGTGGCCGGTGAGTGTATGTATTGCTAAAACATATTACAAAAACTGTGAACTGTGAAGTACTGAAATGTGGAGTTAGACCGTTAAACAGTTTTTCACCATTGCAATTTTACGGATTATTTGGGCGGGGCTAGAACAGGGCTGAATGACGCACTGCAGCCCATGAGCTCCTGGACACGCCCCTATTTGATGACGCACTGAGTCTGATCTCTCCCCTAACATTAGACTAGAGCACATTCTCATTCGCCGCTCAATCGAGAGTGACTGTCAGTCCTATGGGTACTACAGCCTACAGTTTTCTTGCTAGCTATGCCTTCGACACAGAAATGCATAGGCTACTACATGTGATCATGTACAAAACAGATCGGTATCTTCATTTAAATTCCCTAAAAACGATCACATCAAGAAGAGATTTTTAGAGAGCCTTTACCTTGATGAAGAGCTGAGGATCACCGCCAACACCCGCCTCTGTAGAGATCGTTTTACACTGGATCGTTTTATAAACTTTCCTCAGAGACAACTGGGATTCACTGATAATTCACTGATAATCCGCTGTTACTGGTGAACGAGGCGAAACGACGATCTCCCGCCTCAGTGTTCATCCTCCCGTCTCCATTAGCACTATCAGCTAATATCACCGTCAACAGCTTTCCCGTGAGTGGGCGTGGTTTCCACGCAGCCAGCGGACACGCCCCCAGCGTTCGAGAACAGAAAATACTGCTAATTTTTTCATGATTTTGATCACTTATTTTATGTACTTGCCGGCTTTTTTTATCATTCAAATTTGGCTGGGTGGCTAATAATACATTTTTCTGTGGTGTCACAAACTCAGAACACATACTTAATTTTGACTTTACAGGGACTTTAATATACACATATTGTGTCCAGTTCTGGTTTATTTTTTTGCTCTTGGCTGACATGTGGCATTGCTATGCAGATGTATAGTCCAGGGGCCTGTTCTTCGTACGTTGCTTAAAACATCCGAGATCAAATGAGACATCCAAGATAATATCATTGTGCTCATCATGATCCGGATAATTGGGTTCTTCGAACACTCCTGCCGGTTATGATTAGCAGGGGCGGATACTACCGGGGTGGCATATGCCACCCTAAAAGAAAGCCTTGCCACCCTTGATGCCACCCCAGTTGGCTGCAACGATTTCAAAGTTATGGCAAATTTGACAATTTACGAGCGCGGATCTCCAATGTCCGACTGCAGTGAATTCACTCTGTGCACAAATGGCAACCGTTGACGTTTGAACTTGAGTGTGTGGGCAATTAGTTCTGGTGAAACCTTCGGTGATCTGACAGCGGGAGACACCGAGAGCAAGAGACAACAGCGACCGAGTTCCATTACCAGAGAGAAGTTTTCAACCCAACAAAATTTTAAAATCAATATAATTTTACGCAGGGGCGTTGGGCGTAGAATTTAGTAGGGACGTCAGCGTCTTCTCTTTCTGCACTGAAGCGCTGCCAGGCGTCGATACACACTCACGTTTAGGAGTCGAGGACAAGACCGAATATTCACTTGCACAATCGGCCAGCATTGCATCGTAACCTTTGATCGTAACTAACTTATCATTTTCACGTCTTTTTAAGTTTTACCAGTTTAAACATTCAAGCAATGTTAAACCATCCAGTGCTCGCGCACAGAGATGTCTTTCACTGCGCGCACATGTGACAGTAAAGCCTAAATCCGCTTGCCAGAAACAAAAGTTTTATCCCTGGATTGTATCGCCTTAACAGTTAAAAACACGCAAAATTATGTCAAAACTCTCAATTTCAAAATCAAACCTACGCCACTGATTTAACGTTTATTTCACCTGTACGTTTCTATGCTATCTGTTAATTTGTGCAAGTGAGATGAGTAAAGATCTTGCATCTGTTTTATAAAACATTATCTGTCTGTTTATAAGCAGCACATGCAATATATTAGCTATAGCTATATTAACTTAACTGTCACCGTCCCGTATACGGACGCCTAACTTTACTTCGATTTATTACTATTAAATCCTAATCTAATTAGGACAAACTATCGTTGGAAAGGTCTAAGACTCCTAAATAGATATTTGACTGCTGTTTTTTGCCACAATTCTGACCTTTGTCACAAAAAGCCAATTGATCGACTTTTAATCATTGTAAATTCTGTTTTTATGCTAAAAGTTAATTATAAAACAAATAATAAAAAAAACAAATAAACAAAAAATTATAGTATAATATTATTCTCTAAAAATTATAATATGTATATATTATCCTCTAAAAATATAATATTATTTTTTATCGCCTTTTTTATTATATCACATATTTTAGTAGTTATCATAAATTAGGAATCATTTGAAAGCTTACGAACTCAGAATTCATCCTGTAAAAAAAACGTTTTGAAATTGGACGTTGCGTTACAATAGAAACGGTATTTTTGTATTAGGCCCCTCCCCTTTTTGGCATCATCTTTCATAATTTATTATCAAAACCTTTTCTAATCTTGACAAAACACATATTGTCAGAAAGGTCTGAGTCTCAAGGTTCCATATTTAGTGACAGAACTGATATTTGGATAGAAATTTATTAATTTGTTATTGCAGAATGCATACAATTAAATTACATGGAATTCAATGGAACCCGGTGGCTATTTTTGGTATAACGCCTAAACAAAATCTCATGGGAACTTCAAAATTTGTGATATCAACTTTAAATTTGGAACACAACTTGTTTAGATATATAGCTTTCATTTTATAGTAATTTTATTGTAAAAAATATTTTGTAAAATATTTATTTTATATAAAAAATATATATTAATAAATAATCTTTGATTTACTGTAAATTATAACTTGCATAACTTTTTCATACTTGAATTTTTTGAAGTGCTTTTTACTTCAGTAATAATCTGCTGATTGTTTTCTTTAAAACAAGACCAAACTTGTGTATATATTCCAAAGCATTCTTGAATTACAACCAGTTAAGTTTGTATAATGCATTTTAATGTAAATTATCAAAAAGGGTAGGGGTTAAATTGTTTGTGGTACAACCTACAGTTAAAAATATAAATGTAAAATATGTGATAATAACATTGATTGAGCAATTGATGTAAGTGGAAATATAAATGCACAGAATTAAGAAAATAGTATTCATTTAACAATAATCATAGTTGTAACTCTATGTTTACAGTAGGCATAATTGTCATTGCATATGTCTAGCATGAGTCCAATTCTTC
Source organism: Hybognathus amarus (assembly GCA_030378365.1). Lineage (NCBI taxonomy): Eukaryota > Metazoa > Chordata > Actinopteri > Cypriniformes > Leuciscidae > Hybognathus > Hybognathus amarus. Next base: position 611 of record JAQIUQ010006909.1, on the reverse strand, counting down.
TGTTCGTGAACAGTTGTGTTTTACTCATTAATCTGACTATGCATCCATGTATTTAATTGGCATTGGCTTGTGTGATAGTAATATGGATCCTAGTAATTCTAAGTGATATATAATTGATGAATAAGAGATCATTTTCGGCTTTCTCTGGCTTCCTGCACTGGTGACTGCTAAACCAGAAGTGTCTATCCGCACACTTGCCTATGTCTTAACCTAATGCCTTTCTTGTGATAATGCCCCTTAATTCTATCATACTTCTATGGCCACTTATAAAACAAATTAAATCAGATCCAAAAGCACACACATCCACAGCAAAAACACTCAAGTTGGGTGCTCAACAGAAAAATATATATATATATAAAAACAGGGAAAAAGTCGGAATACCTTGGCTCCAAAATGGCAAAAAATGTAATGGACTCACACACACGTCTCAAGCATGTAGGCTCTTCGTCAGACAACTAAACATTAAACAGACCCCATCTTTATACTCTCAGGTGACCCTAGGTGAGTATAAAAGTCTGCAGTCATGAGAAAAATGATATCTCTCAAAAAGTACACTATTGCGCTATTCTTTTCTAACAGCAATATGTGAACTGAACCAAGTAATATTCCTG
>JAQIUQ010006908.1:0-33338 GCA_030378365.1 Hybognathus amarus | reverse complement strand
TTTGCAAATGTACTCGTTCAGTTACGTATTGCTCAATGTGTTGATTTTGTGATTAAGCTCAAATGTAGTGGATAAAATGTATACTTTGGTGGCATCCAGTGAACAATTTAACTTAGCAACACATCAGAATACAACGTCATATGAAATATGTGGTGAATCAATTATTTTTAATTTTTTTTTAAGTTCAATGCTTTTTAAATGATCCAGCACAGCTAAAATTATGCCTTATGGGGACTGAAGGCTACATTTTTGTCAAATTGTGACTGAAAAAAAAAGATCCAGGCATGGGTTGGGTATGGGAACAGGAATGGGACCATACACAGTACAGCTGGGATTATATAAACAGAGGTCTAGACGCACAATGCATTTAACACCCAACAAAACCCATTGGAACTTAAAATGGTCTGTGTTTAGTAACATGGTTTAACTAAATGATTTTGGCCTATGTTTGTATATAGTTTGGTATTGTCTCTCCAACACAGGTTTTCTGAAAATGTTGTCACCCTCTGAACTAAAACAAAGATTTCTTTTTGCCTAGGTTACGGGCACCAGGCACACAAAGAGCTCTATGCATACAAGCAGGTATTAAAACACTTAACTCTATTGTATAAATGTACATTATTTACGGCATGATTCAAACTGGATGTGAACGTGAGGGTTTCTGTTACTTTTTCATGCAATTTCAAACATTTCAGTTATATATATTATATATTAATTACTGATATTTTTTCTCTTTCTTCGTTTACAGGTTATTCAAAAGGGAAAAGTCAAAGAATTAAACTTGCATGAGGTAAGAGTTCCCCTTTCACCCAGCTGTGTTTCAGGCAAGAGGTTAAATATGTGCTTATGTCATCTTTGAGGTTCACTCTCTTCATGCTTAATAATAGCATGAGCGTATGACAGTTCAAACCTTCACCAGTTCGTACATGACCACTATCATTTTGCTAGTGTTAATAGGGACAGACTGGCTTCCATATGTGAGTGCTAATGAAATGGTAGAGACAATATTGAGGTGCAAGGACATCAGTGTTCTTGTTGAAAGCTCAAACTCTCCTGGAATTTCCTGAAGCCCCTCTCTCCCCCTTTCGTTTTTTTTAATAAGAGCACATTGCCAAGGAATAGTTTATACTTTTAGGTAGTTATATTTTTAGCATCCTGGCTAAAGCTTGGATATTCGAGCAGCTATTTTAACCAAACGGTAATATTTCTCTTCTGGCTGTGGATGTGCATGCGATGCCATGTAATCTTTAATCAAAACAATGAGAGCATTGTGTTGTGCTGAACTGAGTTATGTTTTGTTGGAAGGATCATCCTTGTGTCTTGTCTGGCTTTTTTTTTTCATTTGCATTTGATACAATAGCACAGCAATTGCAAGTTCTATGCATGGTGTAAGTTTGTTTAACAGTAAGTCTGTTATCTGGATACAGAACACAAAGTTCTCTCAGCCACTGTATTTTTATCCAATCCTAGAAGTGCTAGAAATGTCATTAATATTAACAGTCGGCTGTGTCAGTGATTTAATAGTAGTCATTTTGTTTTAAACATTGACTGAAAATTGTTAGCACTGCCCAAGAAGTGCCAAGCAAATGTCATCCACACTTGTAAGCACAGTTTTGTTTATGGTATTCTACATGTTTTCTGGACTTTCTGTGCCACCAGTCATGATACTCATTTGTTTTCACAGTTGATATTTACTTTTTTTCACAAATAGCTTTTGGGAAACACTTTCACCCATGCGCCTGATACTTGCTTTGCCCCCCAAAGATGTTACCACTTTCCACATTTGCAGGGGTTTCCATGTTAGGCTGATAGATCTATACAGAAATTATTGTCGCAAATGTACAGTACATAACCCGATATGGGTAACACTGTAGTTAGAATCCAATTCTCACTATTAACTAGTTGCTTATAACATGCATATTACTTGGATCTTGACTGTTTAGAAGTACTTATAAAGAATCATCCTTTTATCCTACCTAATTCCTACCCAATACCTAAACTTAACAACTACTTTGCTAACTATTATGTCTCCGTTTTCTAAGTTTCAGTTTTTTATATTGTATGATGAAAATAAAAACATTAACAGTAATAACAGAATGTTAATGTGTTCCTTGAAATGCGAGAATTGTAAATGTAAATGAGATTTGACAAATCTTGCAATGTTTCATATGACATTTGTGAAACTGAAAATACGTTTCTATAAGTTTCCCCACGCATGTACTGGTAATTCGGATTGTACTTGCATATGTGCTCAGGCGAGAAGGAATGGGCAGGGGCTACAAGCTGATTGGTCTCTCCCATTCTGTCCACACAAACATTTTTTATGATTGTATGCCACAGGCATGGGAGTCTTTCTCTAGCATAGTTAGAGGTTACAAATCATTTAGCACAGCATTGCACGATAGAGTGTTTACTCCCGAGCAACCTCAATTAATTGGTTCTGAAATATCATAAAATGTGACAAAAATGAGAATTCTGCTTTTATTTTTTTCACCCTTGTGTTGTTCCAAACCTCTAAAGTCATACTTTATTTAACTACTATGTACTAACATGAACTATTTACTGTTACTTGTAGGTATTTATTAGTGTGTAACTAACTACATGCTGTTCTGGAAAATTCTCACATTTACTGCTGAATGAGTTTGAGGGTACGGTTAGGTTTATGAGATAAGTTTAAAGGCACACCCTGTCCGAAAATTCGCATTTAAAATTTCGCACGTTAAAAAAAAATTCGACCTCATGTTATGTCAATCACGCTTGTACACCGCCTCTGAAACTTTCGTCCATCATAAAAAAATTCAGATCAGGTTCGATTTTCTGCGTTTTCGCATCCACAGCCAGCATTTTGAGAGGATTTTTGACAATTCAGGGCCGACTGGAGCTCGTTCCGCACATCTTTGCACATATGCGTAGTGCTTTCAGTTTCGGTTTTCAATTCGATCAAGTGTTTGTTCTCTCTCTCGATTGGATTATGAAAGGAATAACCTCCCCTTTCAATCAGATTGAAATTTCTGCATTCAATTAAAAGGTGTGATTGAGCATCCAATTCGATAGCTAATGTATTATTTGGGTACAATATAACAGCCTAAATATTCAGCTGTTCTGTCTGCCCAGCGCTTCCACCGGGCCGCGCTGCTGCTGTGTGTGTCTCCATACCTTAGACATACTGCCAGTCTCTGTTTCAGAATCGATTGGTTCATGGAAATTAAGTGATCTCGTTTTTAAAATGTGGCTCCAGCATCAAACTTTTCCACTGACATTCTGAAGTAAATTTTGAATCGCAACTCCTTGATAAGGAGGTGCTTCCTCTCGGCACAATTTCAGGATTGGATGGCAACGCAATATTTTCTCTTTCTTCTCTTTTCAATAAGAGAGGGCAACAAAATCATCCTCACTGCTTGACGAATTCACTTTTGTATTTTTGCGTTTTTTCCGCAAAGGTTTAATAAATACGCATCGGACTCAAGTGTGCAAGGTTTCTGTGCGTGACGAATTTTAAAGGCTGACGAACATGAAAAACGCATGCGAAAATCTCTGTACTCAGTGTGCAATGGCCTTTAGGATTATGGGGTTTAGAGATAGGTCCTGGGGTGAGGGTTTGGGTGTCAATGTAAATTTAAAAGCTAATTAAATGTACTTCACGAATCACAATATGGAAATAAAACATATATCGGGTAACATTTTATTTTACATTTTATTGTCCTTGTTACATGTTACATGTACTTACCACAGTAATAACAGTAAATCATGCATAATTACATGCAACTAACACTTAACCAAGTCCTAAATCCTGCTCTATCCCTATAGTAAGTACATGTTAATTAATATTACTCAGTACTTAAATGTATAGTTACACTGTAACAATGACACCTTAAAATGAAATGTAACCATATATTGTATAAAATGTTTAAGTACAGTACATAGTAGGTCAAGGCTTAGTTCGTCCAAAAAAGAACTAAACAATGTCTTTACTACCTTTCTGGGCCTTGAAAGTTGCAATAACGTTGCTGTCTATGGGAAATCAGAAAGCTCTGTGGATTTCATCAAAAATATATTTGTGTTCAGATGAACTAAGGTCTTAAAGGTTTGGAATGACATGACAGTGAATAAATAATGGCAGAATTATTATTTTTGGGTGAACTAAGCCTTTAAATGCCACCTAGTATACACAAGGAAAAAAAAAACTCAAATATGTCTATAGGATCCAATATTCCCACACTGACAAATAAATACACTTTCTTCTTGATGGTGAGAAAATGATAGACAGATCTAGATCCTACACTGAATTAAGGAGCGTCTAGACTACAGCATGTGGTCTCGGCTTTTAAGTTCATGTCCGCATGAGTAAGAAATGTGATCTTTCTGACTTCATGAGTAGAATTATACACCCAACTGTCCTTGATCTTACATAAGATACACGATCCTTCAGCGTCGAGTAAATATAATCTCATCTCTCGAAACATGAAGTACCCTGATAATATACGGACATACAAATTGTACGGTAGAGCTTTATGCACGGATGATAGATATGCAAACACACCGGTGCAGAAAACTAGCATATGTGCCAGACAGTTGCCAAGATATGGATCCTCAGATGGCAACCAGTGAGAACAGCGTGGACATAAATATCACAGCGTCAGTGAGAAAGATATACTGTGCGTAATTCCACCGCAGTGAAATAGACGTACATAAAACTGCACGGTTCGTGTTTTTAAAATACTTGCTCGTGAGACACAGCTCTCCGGGTGAGAGATCAAACAGACGAGAGCGGCAGCGTGAAACGGACTGAGCAATGCTTATGAAGGTTTATTTCTGTTCATTAAAAAAAAGACACCGGGAAGTCACTTTTGAACTGCAGAGGTGGTCCTCTCCATTCAGAAGCCTAGCAGAGGCAAGAAATAGAGGGCCAGGATGTTAATAAAATAAAATTATGGTTCAATGGCATACCATCACTGTTATACACTAGTCTGACTCTGATTGGATAATTGATTATAAACAGATGTTTAAAACAGTAGGGGCGTAAAGGCAGTGTCTGTTTTTTTTTATTGTTGGATGCAGCTACATGTTTTGTGTTATGAAGAGACATTCACACATGGGCGTATTCTGACCCTTGTTGGCCCGTTAATGCCATTCTTTCCTGACAAAACCCAACAGTGTGTATTCAACAGACAATTTCTTATTCTCGCAGTCTCGCTCGTCTCAAACACAGAACCATTGTGTCTCGATAATTCGCTGACCACCCCTGGTCAGGGTCAATGACACCTAAAGAACTCAGGACTCTATCTTGTTTTATGATGTACACACAGAACAGTAAATATTTGTTGTGACAGACGCCCATGTGCCCAGGCACATTTGTCCGAAACCCCTTTTGTTCTCTTACAATTACTAGTTGTGCATTTTCCCTGCTCCCTTGTTTGCTTTCAGCAAGGTTAATGAAATATTTAATTTGTGAGTTCTGGAAAGATGTCCTAGTTTTTAACTTTCACTTGCATTAGGAAAATTCCAACAAGGTTTTATAAACACATTTAAATTGTGTATAATATCGGATGTTAATTTAGTTTTTTTGTATATAATTTGTCACTTGAAGTATCTTAACCCTGTAGTCAGGATTTTATTTTATTTGGTAACCCTTAACAACAAGGTTCATTAGTTAATGAAATAACAATAAGCAATACATTTGTTTGTTATTAAAGGAGTAGTTCACTTAAAAAAAAAAACTTTTGCTGATAATTGCACATCCAAGATGTCCATGTCTTTCTTTCTTCAGTTGAAAAGAAATTAAGGTTTTTGATGAAAACATTCCAGGATTTTTCTCCATATAATGGACTTCAATGGGAACCAAAACGGTTCAAGGTTCAAAAGACAGTTTCAGTGCAAACTGCAAACTGTAAAAGCGTGTTAAGACGATTCCAGACGATGAATAAGGGTCTTATCAAGCGAAACGATTGCTAATTAAAACAAACAAACAAAGAAACAAAGTTTAAGTTTAATAAGCTCATATAGTTGCATTGCTGTCACCTTTGAACTCATATATCGAAATAAACAAATCTTTTTTCGAGTCATTTGGTTCATTCAACTAATGAAATAAATGAACTGACTCGGAAAAAGATTTGTTCATTTGATGAACAAGTTCAAACTTGAGAAGTCACACAGTACAGAGCAAGATGACCATTTGAGCTTATAAAACTTAAACTTTGTTATTTATTTATATTTTTTAAATGAGCGATTGTTTCGATATAAAAGACCCTTATTCATTGTTTGGAATCATTTAAAGCCCTTTGAACAGTTTGCACTGAAACTGTCTTTTTGACCTTGAACCGTTTGGTTCCCATTGAAGTGCATTATATGGAGAAAAATCCTGGAATGTTTAATCAAAAACCTTAATTTCTTTGAACTGAAGAAAGAAAAACAATGAACATCTTGAATGACATGGGAAGTGAGTAAATTATCAGGCAAAAGTTTTTTATTTTTTTAAGTGAGCTACTCCTTTAAGTGCTTTCAAAGTTTGCCAAAACAGAACGATTGATGAGACAACAGAGGTAAGTATCAACTCGTCTACGTTTAAGGAATGACATGGTTTAGTATGGAAAAAACCCCCCAAAAAAACGGGAGTGTATCCCTTTAAGTACTTAGGTGAAAACATCCATAACTTGTAATGGCATGTTGAGACGTGTGTTTTTTACATAAGTGTTGTCTTCTTTGAAGACAAAATGTTTATATTTAAACATTTGATCTGTATTCATTGGAATTGATTGTTTTCTCTCTCCAGATTTGTGCAGTGTGTTTGGAGGAATTCGAGCAGAAAGATGAGTTGGAGAATCTGCCCGTGTAAACATGCCTTTCACAGAAAGTGAGTTCCCTGGCATATGTTGCTTTCTAAAACAGGAAAATGTCTGCACCACTAGCAGCTCCAAACAAAGTTCTGCAGTCTGATTCTATTCTAATGACATTATAATTTGAGGTTGGATTACCTCTTTAACGTACAGGTCGTGTTAGGACATTAAAAAAGCCATTCTGATTCTGATAGTGGCATAGATGACATCATTAAACATTAACCTAAATACAAATTTGCAGTGTTACATGCCATGGTATCAAGAGTGCTGGGTAACTGTGCTCTGAAATTGATCTAGTTGAAATGTGTCTGATTCACCCGTCTTCTCATTCGCCCCTTTGTGAAACATTTGCGCTGTGCTGTATGTCAGTAAATGCCAAAGTAAATGTCAGGAGTAATACTTGGACACTTATTAAAGGGGTTGGGAGCTCTTGTTCTTTTTAAACATTTCAACATTTTCAGTTTGCCTCTCTTAGGAACCCAGACGAATTTTAGAGCATAAATGGTTCATTGAAGTGAAGTCGACTCGTATATGAAATGCATTTATGTATACATTTATATGAAATTGATGCACCTCTTGATAGCGATAACATCACAACATGTATTTTCCTTCAAGAGATCCATCAACTTTTAAGTCAAGCACTCTCGTAAAGTCTCCTCAAGCACAACCAAAGTACATTGTCTATATGTGTGTGTCTATATATATATATATATATGTATATATATGTATGTATGTATGTATGTATGTATGTATGTATGTATATATATATATATATATATATATTAGGGTTGTGCAAAAATTAATGGCGATTAATTGGCATCCAAAATAAAAGTCTGTGTTTACATAATATATTTGTGTGTGCTGTATATAATTATTTTGTATATATAAATACACACACAGGCATGTAAATATTTAAGAAAATGTGTTATTCATATATAGAATATTTATATAATATATATATATATATATATATATATATATATATATATATATATATATATACAGAATTTAAGCGCAAATAATTCTTAAATATATACATGCATGCATAGGTATTTATATATACAAAATAATTATATACAGCACACACAAATATATTATGTAAGCACAGACTTTTATTTTGGATGCGATTAATCACAATTAACTTTTGCACAGCCCTAATATATATATCCTATATTATTATTTAGGCTACTGTTAATACTTTATATTAATAATATTAATAGTTAATCATTTTATGCAACAATCATAGTTATGCCACAAGGGTGTTGTGATCAAATCAAATCCCTCAAAATGCCTACATCCAGGCTGTCAGTGATTAAATGTAGACTCCTGTATCATAGATCTGTTTGTGTACCTAATGGGACCAAGATGGCCTAAAATAGAACTGTGCTTACAGTGAATAATTCATCAGAGAAATGCCAACATCTCACTCAGACAAACCCAGAGATTCAGTCTCACATTCCACATGGTCTTCCTGCAAGGAGACGCCCAGCTTCGCCAACACAGCCAGCCATGAGATATCAAATGAGATCACTTTTGACTTGCTACCAATATTAGTTTGGGTTAGTGGAGCCTGTTTGTAGTGGGCAGTTTCACATACTCTGCTGTGATCTGGGAAATTTTAAGCATTATCTAGTTTGCCTTTCATCTTCCACATTTTCTCTGTCTTTCTCAGGTGCCTTATCAAATGGTTGGAGGTGAGAAAGGTGTGCCCGCTGTGCAACATGCCAGTCTTGCAGCTGGCGCAGCAGCAGAGCATGTCCGAGCCTGTGCCCCCAACACAGCAGCCTCTGCCCGGGGTGGAGAACCTGGTGTAGCCCCTTCTCTTTATCCTAAAAATATGACCACCACTACCTTCACACTCCCTCCTGTACAGGTACACGCTCGTATCCAAGGACAGACCGCAGGATTTGTGCACGGAGCCACAGTGACCTCTGACCTGCATATGTTTCTTTCCTGCCTTGGTGGCTTTATAACGTATTTTTCCAATTTACAATAATAGATGATTTACCCCATCCGTCTTATTTGGGTTTAGCTTTCTTACCTGTGGGATAATGAAGAAGAATTGAGTTTACATGGCCAGGTCATGTTTAAAGTAACCGTTCCACACCAAAGCACTTTTTTGAGAACACCAGTGAGAGGCAAAAAAATACAAGGACTAAAAAAAAATAACATTAAAAACAAAAAACTACTTTTTTAACAGTTCTTTTTTAACAAGCACTTTACACAAAACTCAAACTTAGTTGCTTGTGGTAGTAGCAAGTTCTTGTTTTATATTTTATGATTTAAAACATTTTTTAGTAGATGTACACAGAGCCACAGAGTAAACCATTGGTATTATTTTCATTAGAGAGGGTTATGTTTATACTGTAAATTAAAGGGACAGCAGCTCTCCAATGTGTATATGTTTGTATGTTTGTGTTGTGATGGTCAGTGGAATGGCTGTATTGGTAGATACAGTTCGCCAATACCTTTAGCTGGTGCCTAATACAAATGTGAATGCAGAGTTTGTGTTATATAGGTCAGGATGTAACCCAGCAGTATTTGATCTGTGTTCTGTGGACGCCTTTATATTTGACATGCTTTTTTAACTGAGGACTGTGTTAAATAAACACACACACACACACACACACACACACACACTTCTGTAGCTTTGGGTTCAAGGTTGTATTTGATGAGAATATTAAAGAAACCAACAAGGCTTATTGCAAATGTAAAAAAAAACACTATTCGTAGGGTGTGTTCACAGTCACACTTGGCATGTTTGGTTCGATTAAATTTAACCCTGTTATTGCGGTCCATCCAGACCATGGTGCACACCAAAAAAGCAGAGCGACACCACTGAAAAGATGGTCATCAGTCTGCTTCCAAACCAACTCTAGTGCGGTTCGAATTAAATATGAACACAACACGGACCAGACATGTAAACGAACCAAAACGAGATCGATATCACAAGATAAATGCTTAAACATATACGGAGGGCCTCAACTCGCGGCCTCAAGATAGGTAACTTGCGGCCTCAAGATTGTAACTCAAGACAGTAACTCGTGGCCTCAAGATAGTAACTTGTGGTGGCCTCAAGATAGTAACTCGTGGCCTCAAGATAGTAACTTCGTGGCCTCAAGATAGTAACTCGCGGCCTCAGGATAGTAACTCGTGGCCTCAGGATAGTAACTCGTGGCCTCAAGATCAGTAACTTCGTGGCCTCAAGATAGCATAACTCGTGGCCTCAAGATAGTAACTCGTGGCCTCAGGATACGAACTCGTGGCCTCAGGATACTAACTCGCGGCCTCAGGATAGCTAACTCGCGGCCTCAGGATGTAACTCGCGGCCTCAAGATACTAACTCGCGGCCTCAAGATACGTAACTCGCGGCCTCAAGATACTAACTCGCGGCCTCAAGATACTAACTCGCGGCCTCAAGATGACTAACTCGCGGCCTCAAGATACTAACTCGCGGCCTCAAGATACTGAACTCGCGGCCTCAAGAGTAGTAACTCATGGTGGCCTCAAGATAGTAACTCGTGGTGGCCTCAAAATACTAACTTGTGGCCTCAAGATAGTAACTCGTGGCCTCAAGATAGTAACTCTTGGTGGCCTCAAGATACTAACTCGATGGCCTCAAGATAGTAACTCATGGTGGCCTCAAGATAGTAACTCATGGTGGCCTCAAGATAGTAACTCGTGGTGGCCTCAAGATCTAACTCGTGGCCTCAAGATAGTAACTCGTGGTGGCCTCAAGTACTAACTGTGGCCTAAGATACTAACTCTGGCCTCAGAGTAACTGATAGTGGCCTCAAGATACTAAATCGTGGCCTCGAGGTAGAGTTAGTATCTTGAGGCCACGAGATAGTATCTTGAGGCCACGGGTTACTATCTTGAGGCCACAAGTTACTATCTTGAGGCCACAAGATAGTTATAATTAATTTTTTTTGCCAAAGTGGGACTAGGGGGGCTCCGTAAGCATACCTGTTTTTAAGGTAAATACGCAATAAAAGCCTACCAATCAGGTTGTGAACGTATCACTTTGCCTTTAGATTCGATGTTAAAATGTCAATGTGAATGCTAAACGGTTCCAGGACTAAATGTTTTCTGTTGGAAAATGTTGGTCCAGACCAAACAAACCAAGTGAACACCCTTAAACTTGATCAGATATTCTAAACATTGAAGATCTCCCACCCAGTCTAAATAACATGAGAATTATATACACTAAATATTACCTTTAATTTTGTAAGGAACTTGCAGACGCCCCTGCAATATGTATGATGTCGGCCCACACTTTGGGAACTGCTGCCATAAACCCCTCCTGTTTCCACTAACTGTTCATAGTTGAAGCATTAGTCAGTTTCTGGCTTCAGTTCAGTTTCTGCAGAGTTCTGCCAGATGTGTTATAGAGTTATTGGAAATAGTTGCACATTTAAACTCGACAAAATGGCCCAAAGGTAGTGTTTTGTCTTTCATGATTTATTATTGCAATAATCGCCCAGGTTTCATTCCCCAGGTACTGTTGCGAATGTATTCTTTTCTTAGTTATTACATCTCCCAGGAAAGCTGCGGCTCTATGCAAAGCAGCAAGTGTGTGTGTGTGTGGAAGTGGGTGCGCACTTGGCTTCAAGCCCTGAAATCTGTCTCCAACGAATATTAATAAACGTAATGACGCTATTGTGAGGCGAATCAAATTAGACACGCTACAGAAACAAACTTAGATCTGACCAGAAGTCACTGAAATTGGAGAATGTCCTCAGTACATACAAAGCTGATATACAAAGTCTAGTTTAGTATCATTCCAGCAACTTTCAGCATGTCAGTCAATCAGTCCAACACTTTGTATCACATAATCCTTAGCCATTAAGATCAATGAGTAGCAGGGTTGATACAGTCAGCAGGATGAGGAAAACTTTGGATGCTATGGCTCTTTCTTGCTCTATAGTACTTTTTTTCCTCTTCTTTTTCATCCCACTAACCTAATTGGGTCAACTGTGTTAAGGGAGTCTAGAAAATAAATGTATAATATTACATACAGATTGGCCACAACTCTAGAAATGATGCCAAATGTGAGAAACATTTTGTTGCTGAGTAGAATTATGACACAAGTAATGTTTTATATAAACCCAAACTAAATCTGGTTTATCATTGGTTTTTATTTTAATCTGGTCATGGATTGAATGTTGTAACTGACTGCCGAGCAAAATGCCCAACATGTTCTGCGTGTGTATTTGTGTTTTTGAAAGGCTAGATTCAGACTGTGAATTAAGTTAAGGTTATTTAATGAGATTTTATTTTTTATTTATTTCTTTTTTCCTGCATTTGCTGAGTGTGTGAAGAATCTTTTGTGCATATTATCTAAAAAGAAAAAATATATAACAAAAAATAAGGCTTTTTTATATATACATACTTCTTTTGGTTTGCTCTGATACTTTGTCTTAATTTAAGGTAAAACACTGAGGATTTCCTTTAGATTTGTAATTCATTATCTACAAATAGCATTCAATTGTGAGTCCTAAATTAGGATCTCTCCTTCATCTCTTTGGCGTTTGTAACACGGCAGGTCTTAAAGAGTCACTCTGATCACGAATGTATACATATAGAGAGCTGTGGTTCAACTGTGTCATAATGTGAAAGTAGTTGATTGTGTCTAAAAATCGAGTTGCGTCGCTGCACTTTTCATATTCTTCCATTTTGGTGGAATTGTTGCCTCTCCATTGAGGCAGAACTGAAATGGGGCTAAAAAATATTCGTATTTATTGTGTGCTAATGTTTAAAACCCATAACAGTTCAATAGAAGGTGTTCTAACAGCGCTATTTTAGTGATAATTCAGCAAAGAAAGGCTTTGTTGACATTGTTTAAAGCAATTTCAAAATCCAAAATCGCTCTGAAAACATATCTAGAATGTCAAATTAGCATGTTTATTCAGGAGGTAGTCCTCAAGCAGATTGGGAATGTTAAGTGATGGGTTACATTTTTGCTCAGCATATTCAAACTAATGTTTGTTTTTTACTGATCATTTCTGAGAGTGCCATTGACCAACTGTATTTTGAAAAGCCAAATTAGGATTTCAGTTGCAACTTTACAACTTGTGTTTGTTCTCGGCAGGCTTTTTAGACTAGATGACATTTTATTGTGAGAAAAGATTGTTTGAAAGGGATTGGCAGTATTTCTGTTGCAAAGTGGCAGTTATTTCATAGAATGTGGTCAAGAGTTACTAAGGCACATAATGTAATTCAAATATTTTGTTTTTTTGTTTTTTTGATATATGATAATTATTAAAACTAAACTGCCAATTTATCAACCCTTCCAAAGTCATTGTGAACCACCATGGAACTTCCTCCTTCCCCACACCACTCTTTTGCTTCATTCTGTGATGACCTAATATGGCCCCACCCCTCACCATTGTGACCTCACAGATGACCTCATATAAGCCCTGCCCTTTCCCAACACAGTCTTGTTTTAACACTGCTAATGTTTGTGAATCTCACAAACATGTTTGTATAAGTAAGAATTCTGCAGCAGAATATTTTCTGTATAGTATTTGTAAACTATATTTTTGTATATTTAATTAACATTTTGAAGAAAATAAAAAATGGAAAGATGCTTTTTTTGTGCTAATTTTGTGTTATATTCATTAAAATATGTTGCATGTGACTGACTTGAATTGTAAATAAAGTTGCCAAGTTTTTGAAATAAAGAATATTTGTTGTCTTTAAGTTTGAAAAACAAATTTCTTCAAGATCTGCACTGTAGCATTACAATGAATGTAGATTGGGGGATAGTGGGGTAAGCTGTGCCACATTTTTACCAATTTCATTTCTTGGTAAATGTTTCCTTAACAATTTATTTCAATCGCACCCTTCTCTCTGAAGTCTAGCCAACATGAGATATATACACACACTCACCTAAATGATTATTAGGAACACCTGTTCAGTTTCTCATTGATGTAATTATCTAATCAACCAATCACATGGCAGTTGCTTTCAATGTACAATTCACATTTCATATTTACATGGAATGCTGGAATTCCTCAACATTTTTGTAAGCTATTTGACTTAATATATTGACTAAGTAGGCTACCCCTTAGATTTTAAGTTAAATTTTAAGTTAAGTTCACGGTTCTCTTAGGTTGGTTAATGGCCACAAGACATGCAGGTAAACAAATAAAAGATTTTATCCATTTAGTAATTGTTTTATTTTGATGGTTTTTAGTTTAAAATTATTTATGATTTAATTAAAAGCTTTTCAATTCCATTCCTTTTCATTCACCCTCTGCAGTTTCATCACGATCCCAGTCTAGGAAACCCTGACACAATGTAATATTTAATGCAATTCATGTTTTTCATAATAAAGAATTTAATATATTTTCATTCTTCTTGTATCTTCATATCAATATGTACAATATTATCCCAATCAAATGGGATGTAATTGGGGTCATGTAATTTGGAATCAGTAACCAAGAACAATTTAAGTAATCCACTCGGCAACATCTGAGACGTTCACACATGCACAATCACTTAAGGATATGCAAGAAACATCTAGTCCTAAGCTTTATGTGTGGGGGGTTAGAAAATAATTCCGATTTTAGGCCTATCCCTCACCCCAATATAGCCTATATATTGTTACAAAAGGTCCCTTGCTGTGTGGTTGCAACTTTTGCACTGGCAAGTATAGGCTACCCCTCACATTTTATTCTAAAAAAAAATTAAGTAGACCTGTAGACCTATCTAGTTACTAAATTGAGTAAACTTTGTCCAAAAGGCCAATAACTTGGTATGTTTATTCTGCGCTTCAGCCGTACTGACCCACTAACTTCACTCTTCAGAGTGTTTAGCAAGTGCTCATCAAACACAACTCCCTCAGATAAGCCGACAGGAGAACAAGAGCTTGTCTGTACTGTACACAAATAAATAGCCTATACACGCAGTGGAAATTCCTCCTTTAGAACTAGTCTTTGTATCACACACAAAACTCAGCCCTGATGTGAGTGATAAAACAAGGTTTATATGTAAACAGTTATGTAGCTATATTACATTAGGTGTCACTCAAAAAAAATTAACTAGGAAGGTTGTGCACTTTACATAATATATTTATATATAGTTTACTTATATTGTGTTTTTTTACTTTACATGTTTTTTTCTATTAAGGTCTATGTAATTGTGTCTCAACTTGACAGTACAAAATCCTAATGTGTTGTCTAAACACAAACCATTTATGTTAAGTAAAAAAAGTGTACATCCAGAGGGTGGTAGTATAGTGCGAGCCGACTGACATTTTGCCCGAACTTAATTTTATTGTGTTCAATCTGCTTAAATATACGAACAACTTAAGTTTACTTAATCTGTTTGTGTTGGATTACATGATTGATTTGTGTTGCCTTAACTGAAACTGGGCAGTGCTTTTAGTTCCCAGCATGCTTTGCATATGGTTGAATTAAGAAAGAATAAATGTTAAAATTAAGTGTTATTTTATGTTTTTTTTTTTGAGAAATTTAGAAAAGGGGAAGACTTGATAGTGTGTAATAGTGTTTAATGTTAAATTATATTGGAATTATTAAACCATTTAAATTACAGTGGGTTACCATTGTGGAGAAGAGTGGAGCATTTTGTTTGGCTGTCGACTGATTTCATTATTTTCAATTGCTTTGAATGAAGGAGCATGTAAATCTTAGCATTCAAGATGCTAATATGTGCTTCTGCTAACAAATAGCTAGCTAAAGTCTATCAATTTAATTAAATGTCACTGAATCAAATGAAATATAAATGGATGAATGAATATAATAAAATGCATTTGAATCATGTCAGGAAGCCTTTAAAAATTCACGTTGAGACTACTTAAATTGGGTAATTTAAAATTACATAATTCTATTATGTTGAAGTTACATGAACAAATTATGTTTGTTTAACATAATCCAGTTATGTGGAACCGCTTGACAAATGAAAACTAATAAAAGCCAATATTTAATTTTTTTGAGTGTAACAACCCTGAATCATTTACTAAAGCAATTCAAAATGACACTGAAGTCTACAGACCACGTTATTTTCTTCTTGCCTGAAACTGTGCACTACTGGCCTCTGGTGGACACTGCACATATGGCTGTCTAGATATAAAATAAGAATACACATAGGCCTACAAACAGGACAATACACAATGGTACTCGGTACACGACAAAATATGAAACATTTGTTGACAATGAGCTGGTCAAAATATAATAAAAAGTACTTAATCTCTTGTTGCACTAAATCTCTTGTTGCATTTTATTTACATTTAAATACTTTTAAAAACTAAATGAAAAATCATATTTATTAGTGTTTTTACCCTTGTATGTTGGGAGTGAATTTACAAAGTCTGTACTAGTAACAACTAAAAATTGGTACCAAAAGTAAATTAATAAATAAAAAAAATAAAACAAATAATAATAATTGGTAACACTGAGGTTTCAATTGGTTCACTATAACTAGATAACACAAAATAACAATGAAACATCTAAAGCATTTATTAGAAGTTAATGCTCATTTCAAAATTTACTAGGCCTACATAAAATTAAAATCAAAAGTTACATCTGTTAATATTATTAAATGGATCTGAGTTAAAATGAACAAACAATAAACTTATATTTTGATTAACTAACCTTCACCATGATTCATATAGCCTACGGTAACAAATGTTACACATTTTTTAAACTTTAAACTTGTTCGACAAAATTGGTTAATCTAACAGTCATATATATATATATATATATATATACTTTTTATTTTTTCTTCTAGTCAGGTAATCCAACACAGTCTCATGAAAATGCACATCTGTACGAACGAATGTCATTTCTCGTGTTCATGCCTATTACACGCCAAAAAGTGCGTATTATATGCACGCGAAAACGCGTACCATATACAAGCAAAAAATGTTTGTGGCGAATAAATGGCTCAAGAAATGACAGCCGGCACGTGTTGCTGTCTGGGCTATTAATTCTTGTTAATGAGGGCCTGACACTCCAGAGATCATTAGAGATATTTTCACAGTATGCAGGGCCGGTGTTCACACCGGACTGGGACCAAAATTCGGCCCTGGCATTTGTGGTTTTCACCGGCCCAGCTAATTGATGATGTTTAAAAAAAAAAAAAAAAAAAAAAAAGTCCCCAGAATTTGAACATTTTTCCCACTGAGACACACCATACAAGGCAGCAATGACTTTCACACTGTAGTCTGTAGGCGTACACAACACGTCATGATATAAGACTTAGGCGCATAGACTTTAATCCATACAGGGTCCGAAATTAACACCCGCCAAGCGCCACTTGCGGGTAGATTTTCTGTTTGGCGAGTAAATCTTAAAAGGCTATCCGCCCACTGGGCGGTGAATGTTCATTACAAAATAGTAATGAAATAAAATGTTTATTACAATTGCATTATCTGCAAAATATCTGGCATGATGGCACACGCACACATGAGCGGCCAAAAACACACACAAGAGCATGGCACAGCAGCCTAAAATGCACACACGAGCATGGCACAGCGGCCAAAAACACACGCACAAGAGCATGGCACAGCGGCCAAAAACACACGCACAAGAGCATGGCACAGCGGCCAAAAACACAAGCACACACGAGCATGGCACAGCGGCCCGACGCACACAACTGCTTAATAAAGAAAAAGGACCATGACCAAAGCACAATAGAATATATACCGTATTTTCCACACTATAAGGCGCACTTGAAAAGCCTTTAATTTTCTCAAAAAACGACAGTTTGCCTTATAATCCGGAGCGCCTTATATATGGATCAATTGGTTTATAACGCTCCGCGTTATTGAATTCACCCGCGACTCACGCTCTTGTCCATCTTATGCCTGCTCTGTCACACGGCCAGTTCAACCTCGTACAACTCACAGTCTCCGGCGCTGCTCGCGCGTCACAGAATGCTCATAAAGCGCTCCCGTTCAGCGCTCAACACAGTCGCGCTCCACTCAATCGCGTTGGCCTTACCTTACAAATGAAGACCAACAACAACATTTTCCAAACAGAAATGTGTCATTTCAATTTACAATTAGGACTAGCTTATGTAAGAACAGGAATGTAGCATAAAACAAAAAGTCCTGTAAAATTAAACGAATAAATGGGCCTAATAATATGAATAAAAATGACAAAAATATACATAAATGAACTTTTGCTCAACGCGCACAATAAAAATTAAAATGGGCTTATAACCATTGTACACACAAACTGCTGTAAAATTAAACAAATCAATGGGCCTAATTATATAAATAAAAATTTGGCTAGGCCTACATCAAGGTCTTAAATTAAAAAGTAAATTAACTATTAGGCCACCAGATTTATATCTAACTGAACTTTTGAACTTGCGCTCTCCCCTCTCGTCGCTCCACTCCGCTCACATGCTCTGCTGCGATGTAAATTACGTGCCCGCCCCAGCGCGCTCGCGCTTCCTCACCTCCGGCGCCGCGCACTCGCTACATTCCCTTTAGCACATCTATTCTAGTGGATGCATAACGCAAACTCAGTCGGACTGCAGTATATTATGTGCCTTATAATCCGGTGTGCCCTATATTACATATGAAAAATGTTCTAAAAATATATAAAAATCGGATTATAAGGCGGACTTTCAACGAATGACCTATTTTAGAACATTTTTTTGCCTTATAGTGCGGAAAAGACATGTATGATAAAAAGAAGCATGACCTACCTTAAATCAGCAGCCGTTGCACATCAGCGCGCTCTTCTCCGCTACCCTTTCAATGATGCAATCAGTGTCCAAAGAAACCAGAGTCTCTTTTTCGATTTCCATCAACATAAAGGCTTCAAGATGCTCCTCTGCTGTTCTCCTTAATCGATTATTGATGAATTTTAGCGTGGAAAAGCTTCGCTCACATGTAACTTGTGTCACAGACAGAGTTAACAGAAACTTGTGTCCATGCAAGTCCAATTAGATGGTAGGAGTCAGTGAGCAGGTTATACTGGCATCTTTTTTGTCTTCTTTGGTCTTCGTGTTTGAGCAAATCCATTCCACTAGTTTGCAAATACTTGGAAAGTGGAGTTGTTTGTTGGAAGATGCGTAAAAACGTCTGGGCAGGTTTGGTATTTCAGCAGAGCCCCTGCATAACCGTCGGCCTTCGCACGCACAGTCGGCTTCATGTTGTCTTCTCGCTCAGGGCCTTGAGTGTAACAACAAGATCAATGTAAAGACATCCTTCTGAATACACAAACACTTTTGTAAGCGCAGCGTTTTTGGCCCGCCATTGGGTTTCAGACCCTGATTCGGCGGAGCCCTCCACCTGATGAAACACCTGATGCTTCGTTTCAGCCGTAGTCACGTGACGTAGGTGTTTTGAATCACGCTTCGGATCAGTAGGCTTGTTTGAGATGCGCCTCGCCTGCAATGTAGTCGAGAGTAGGCGGCTGCAGTATGAGGAGTGAAAAAGCACTCCTCCTCATAGAAACACTCATAGATGAGGTCGAACTGGAAGCCAAGCTTCCAGAAAGCAATGAGAATGTGTGTTACCTGATGTGTTTACTCATAGCTCCGATCAACAAAAATATTTGAACTTATACATATGAACTTCAAATATTAAAGACTCAGGGTCATTAACTCCCATAAGGAAATAAAAAAAGAAAAAAAATCCACACCTTCACACATATAAAAAACGTACCAGATGTGGGCCGGATCTGGGCCAACATTATGTTGCTGTCTGGGGTCCAGGCTGCTGTGATCATATACGAGACACACTGAACGTAAATCAAATAACCTTATAACTTTATTAAATCTTTCATCTAAATATGATCATCAATTAATGGAGGCTCAATGAACCCTGTTGGTGGTGTACCCTGAGACAAATAAAAAATACTCCTAACTGAAGAATCATCATAATGTGAGTATGTATTTAAGTATTACTTAATTGAATACATGTTTTTGGTTATATTTCCTTTTTCAGATCAAAATGTAGTGGAACATTACCTTCAGGAGAGCCTCATGCGAGTGCAACTCTTCAGCGGAATCAGTTCATGCAGTTCAGGCCCGCATCTGGAACATTTGGATCCCACACGTACCAGATGTGGAATCAAATCGGCCTAACACTGATGTTGCTGTCTAGGGCAGATCTGGGGAACAATGTTAGGCGCTTTGGAGGAACCCTCAATGAGTTTGTTGTATAAACAACATTAAACTGACAGGTTAAGTGAATTCATTGTATTGAACATGATTATCATATCGTTACAACAGCACCTATCAAAGTGGTGGGTTACATTAGGCATCAAGTGACCAGGTTCTTAGTTCCATGTGTTAGAAGCAAGAAAAAATAAGCAAGCGAGATCTGTAGGACATTTGACGGGTCAGATCATCTCCAAAACAGCAAGTCATGTGGGTGTTCCTATCCAGTGGCTCACGACAAAAACCTCTTACACAATATGAGTATAAGGTATCAAGGTTTTCATTATAACTTATAGAATATGCCTGGAACAAAATGGCATGAACTTTGGAATGTAGACAATCTGTACACTCTTATAATCAGCTTTTCGAAACTGGGATAACCCATCAAAAAGACAATGAATGCTATTAAGCAGGCCACAACAATACAAACAAATGAAAAGAAAAGGTCTGCAGTTAGTTGTTCCACACAGTCAAGAAAAGAGTTTTAAAACATGAACATTTTTCAATAAATATTCAACTTTGGGTGATGAATTGCCTTTTTGTGCAACAGCAAGAGAATGTGCAGGTATATTCATTAAAACCTGACAATGCAATCTGTTGGTAAAAAAAGCAACACAGTTTAATTAATGTTGCCAGAAGATGTTTGAGGTAATGCATGAAGCAGGATTGTAGACAGATGGGCATAAAATACAATCATTCAAATCGAGAGCCTAGAGAGGTAATGACAATGACTAAAGACAATATTACCATAAGCTGAACATTCGAAGAAGCCATATATCAAGTACCACCAAATCAAGGAGATGTAAGTCCACATTAATGAATAGAGAAGCAGAAATAAAAATGAAACAAGTAGCCTATATAAATTGTCTATATATTCATTCCCAGGGCTGTGGAGTTCAAATATGGCTGTTTCAGACTGTGAATGCCGTTTTTGTCTCACACCATGTCGTTATTTTACTGGCAAATTTACTTGTAAAATCGTAATGGAACAAAGAATGCCAATAACATTCCTCTATTAATAAATTATCTGTTTGTAGATTCGTCCTTTTTTGACAAACTTTTAATAGGTAATTGATTTGATGGTGACAATTGCAGCTACACATAAATTGTCACAACATCTGGAACCTAACAATAGCTAACACCACTATAACTGATTCTTTCAAGTACTGTAGTTCTGTTCAGCGGTACAAAAACAATGGTTATGCTTACATAAAAGTTATATTAATCTTTCTGGCTGCTTTATTTTCTGATAAAGTGGCATTCTGTGATTGAATCCCATTTTCTTCCTCCAAGTAACAATCGTTTTCTAAATCTGTTAATATGAATTCCAGTTTTGGGTTGGTCACATGGTTTAGAATATTTCAAATTTCAAATTCAAAGTGCTCACACTATTAACCCTGGCACATCATCACTTTCACCATTTACTGAAATTCAAAGCAAATCAATTAGAAATAAAAAACATGATTTGAATGTTTTTACATGACCAAGCAATATATATATAACATTACTATTTTTTTTTACTTTATATTGCAGGTTAATGCAAGGGTTTCATATAAAGTCACCAAAAACTATTGAACTGACCGATCACATGATGAATGGAAAGCTGATAGTCTTCCAGTGCAAAGCTTAGGAAAAGAGGAATTGCACATGATTAATATGAAACCAACCAACCAACACAGAGCTCTGGAAGTGCTCTGATAAAAAAAGTGCATTACATATGTCAGATTCTTTAAAAACGCTTTACGTTAAACAAAATAGAACATCAACAGCTTAATACTAAACATTAGCGGTTACTTTTTTATCATAATAATGGTGCAACGGTTGCTCAGTCTAAAAATGAAAGGCAGCAAGCAGTAATCCAGAGCACTCGGATCTAATAATCTAATAACATCTACAGCAGAACAGTTGAAAAGGCAACATGATATATAATGCTTTAGCACAAACATGCCATCATCATAGACATCTCTTTTTATAGAAATAAATAGTTGAAATAAACTGTACTCTGTGTTTAAATTATATTTCCATCTCTATAGGACTCTGATACACATTCAATATAAAGCATCTATCATACACAGCATACTGCAAATTCGATACCTTTGAACTCTGGAAATCACCACACGGAAACCATTTGCAGGCGAATACCCGTTAACGCTTCAGGTTATCTCTTCTTGGTTATATTTCAAATATGTACACCATTTTGTAATTCCTTTCCTATAGAAACAACATATACACACAGTTTTCTTTATATTTTTTTTTTTTAATCTTCTGAAGACAAGAGTGCCAGCACACTCGAAAAGTCATTGTGTGGAGTTGTGGGTAAGTTGCCCTATTCCACCTCTGCAACTTCTTTCTTGAAGATGGTCTTGCAGTTTCCATTGCCTCTTTTTGAACAGCTATCCTGAAGTTACCTCAGGTAGTTCATGTGAATACTCCTCCCATGCTAATTCAAGCCCTGTAATGCGTTTTAAGACAGGAAGTAGAACGTTGCACCGTAGAAGTGCTCGCCTTGACTAAAGCACTTAGAGTAGACCATTTAAACTGTGTGATTTCAGGCACGGAGGCAGGCCAAGGGAGCAAAATGCCTGATGGGTAAGTGGTACAGCACCCAAAGCGGTCAAGACCATTACTTGCATCAGTATTATTGCATCAGCATGTTTTTTTTTTTCTTCTTTTTTTCAAAGAAACTTGATGAAAATGGCATATTCTAGTTTCTTTGTATGATTGACTTCTAGCTAAAACCATATAAGTGCTCTAACATTCATTTCCAGACTTTCCTAACCATGGAGATGAATGTTCCAACAGAAAGCAAAACCTGACATGTCATGCGATCTACTCAAAAGTGCACAAAAAAAATTACTGGAAGTAAACCTTTTCTCTTTGAAAAATTAAAATGTTAACTCCTCAATGGCATTGGCAAAACAGCTATGAATATGGAATTCAGTCTCAGCTGTGCAGAATCATTTAACATTTTCTAACATAGTCTGAGCTGCACCAGCCTAATATGGCTATTGTTAACGTACTTTTAAATTTTAAAGGTTCTAAGGAATCAAAGCCAAAACCTAACCCACACACTTCCGCAGTGCAGTTCTCATAAATTCTTTGAAGAAACTAAAGTGACACCTGTATATATTTGTTTTCACCCCTTCTATACAACTGTGCAGGTGTGTACATTCAGAACTCAGAATCCAAATTCTCCATTCACCTTTTAGAACATGGACAGTGCCATCTGAAATCAACAGAGCAGATGGGGAAGTGATCTATTCAGTCCCACCAGCCTGAGTTCATCAGAAGTTTGAACAGTAAGAGATGGAGACGTTGACTTCTGAGGTGAAACAGTAGGTGTATATTGGGGCGACAGCACCATGAGCATGTCTCTTTCCCTCTCTACATGATTTTGCTCTCCAATTCCCTTTAGATAAGTGCGACACCTTGTAGGGTATGACTTTAAGACCTTTTAGGCTCCACTGATTCACTAATGGCACATTAGGGAATGACCAAAATTCTACCTCAAAAACAAAATGTCAAAGCTGTGGATGGCACATTATGGAGAATGCATTGGAAATCAGTCTGGAAACAACGGTCCAATGATAAAGAAATAATCTCTTGCCAGAAAGAGACACTGGTCATGGAAATACGGCTAAAGGACTGGAGGGTCTGATACGAATGAGGCCAGCGGAGCTTGCGTTTATTGACTTCTTCGTTTGGTCTGAACTGATACTTATGGACACAAGATAGCTGCGAGTAATAGTCGGTTCTATGGAGACACGGCATCCCTAGAGAGGGCTCGGGTAAGCCATGTTTGAAGCTGGTGATCATGTTATGTTGAAACTGTCCAAGAAATATGGCTGGCAGAAGCATCGTAAACGAACAAATGAACTAATGCGTCTCTTTGCTGAACGTCAAGGAAGCAATGAGCTGATCAGCGCAAACACACACTCCCCCATTAATAACTTACCCATGTGCATTTTAAATTTGTGCTGTTTGGATTTCACATTGATTGTATGTTTCAGGTCAATCTGGAATATGAGACTGTTCCCTCCTGCAGCTCTGTGCTCTGAAGAGAGACGTCATATTCTCTGAGATCTGATTTTCTGAAGTTTAGTGCGTTTGGCAAGTAGGAGAAAAATCCTTGGTCTGTAATCATAACTGGTTTTGAGTTGGGTCTGACTGTTGGAACAGGATCCAAGGCAAGTAATCATGCCTTCTCGTAGAGTTTGTTATTATCTTCATAATCTCCACCTATTTAGTTGCGTTATGTCAAAGCTAACAGATGGCGCCCGTCTTGGTGTGGCAGACTGGTGTTTAGAGTTCAAACTGAAGCAGAAGTGTTTGATTCTTCCTCTTTTCATCAAGGAGAGAATGACTTGATCAGGTTGAAATATTCGGTGAACCTTCGTGTGGCTCTGGCCTCAACACAGCAGAGTTAGCATAAGCCATCTGCTTTCACATGAGTATTTTGGAGAAACCAGGTCTTTCTTGAGTGCCTGAAAGAAGAAGGCAGAAAGGATATGAATGAACAGGTGTTGTATTTCCTGGAAATATGGTTTGTAAAATTGTAATGGTTAAAACGTCTTGGGCGAATTAACGTAACCCTGGGTTCATTGAAAAGGGAAAGAGATGCTTGGTCATGATGTCATGACACTTTGGGAAGGCCTCCAGCGTGACCAGTGCCTGAAAGCAAATGTGTGCAAACAAGCCAATTTAAATTGGCCACTGGTAGAGGATGAGCGTACATAAATACGTCATCAGCTTCAGGTTGTCTGAAGTAAGAGAGCAGTAGGTATGCCTGAGTAGGGCAGGGAGATGCAGCAGCTCGTAGTACATCTTGGTATTCAAGCACAAGAGACAAACAGTCTTACTGAAGACAGCAAAAGCCGATGACTTATCGTATGGGCGCTCCTTTTATCGCACATACCAGTGCACCAAGTGACGTCATCCTCTACTGTGCCCAATTAAATTGGCGTGTTTGCACATGTGCTTCAGGCAAAGGTCACACTGAGGGTGTTCCCAAAGTGTCATGACATCATGATGCAGAGTTTAAAATGCACTACAGAAGATGGTAATAAATAGCAAAATTACAAAGAGTAATAGTCGATTTGATTTTTGCGGGACATTTCAGGATATCAACTAACATAAAAGACCACAACAACAGCAGTGTTGTTATTGTTAATAGAACATCTCGGCTTACATATGTAACCCTCGTTATGTTGAATGACGATGAAATGGGGTTTCACTTAGAAAGCCTATCAACTTCGAGTGTATTATCAAAACGAGCCAATAGCAAAGAAATTCCATGGGATTTTGCATAGAGTGATTTGTGAGTATATAAGTAGGCTGGCAATATGCAGATATGCTACTTGCTAGGAGCCGAGACATATCTCAGTGGACTTATGCAATTATTGCCTGCCCGAAGGAAGGGGACTTAAAGAATACACATATGACCCAGAGGGGCTGCATATGGAGAAACACTGGGGTGTCCAGCCCACAGGGTGGATTGTTTCAACCACAGGAGTGGCAAGGTGGCTTGCTAAGGGAAAGACACATGCTCGGAGAGGCTTACAGAGGAAATACACATGTGGGGGTCACCATTGGGAAACCAAGCACATGGAGGCACCTAGCCAATGCGAAAGCTGCAGCAGGCATAGCCTCTGGCGTTGACGTCAACAGCGCTGGAGGAATTCCTGAGGAATAGATCACATAATCCAGTCCGTAGAGTGGAATGGTGAGCAAGCAACGACACCTGAGCAGGTCTTAGTACACTGGCTCCACTCAGAGATTGTAGAATCTGGCGAATGTGTTGGGTATCGCCCAGATGTCTGTAAGCGAGAGCGCCATGCGCTAGAGCCCAAGAGAAAGCCACAGTCCAGGTGGAGTGAGCTTTCACACCAAGGGGCACGTCGACCTTGCTGCTGGTATGCCAAAACAATGGCGTCCACTATCCAGTGAGACAGCCTCTGCTTGGAGAGATGCGGCGATAGACATGATTTCATCAACCAGGGAACCAAATGAGTCCTTGAACACGGCTCTGGGTTCAGCTCAGCGAACTCATTCAGAAAAACACGGGTTGCAATGTGAAAGAGGGGGCGGGGACTAAGGATATTTCATTGGTTTAGTTCCACACCAGCCGCCTCAGCCAAAGCCAAAGTCACCCTGGCCACCAGCCAAAGTATTATCTCGCGTGGAGAAAATAGATTGGGTGTGGGTGAGCTTTTCAAGTCTTGACCGTTACATTGTGATGGTCATGTTCATGCTATATGTGGTTGAAACATACAATTGTTACTTCACATTGTTCAGTGTTATTTTAAGTATCTTTGATAAAAAGAGGTACAGTAACATGTATGGCAACAAAGCATTAAAGAGACACATTTTAAAATATCTCTAGATGACCATAATCTGAGCTTGTATTTTGATGGGTTCAACGGATCATCTGATGTTATTAAAGGGTACTTTGATTTGATTTATTATTATTTTAAATGAACAAACCACATGGAGGAGCCAAATCACTGAGATGATATCGAATTGAACATATATGGACACTATAAATCTGCTTCCACACTGAGGTGAGGAAATGAACCGTGAGCAGAATCTGAACGAGTACAAAATCTTTTTGAGCCTCTTATGAAAATGATATACAATGAGCAATGCCCTCTGTCACTGCTACAGCAGCCTGTTTTGGCACAGCTTGTGTAAGATATCCTGCAAGTAACTTAAACAGGAGTTTTAATGTGGGTGGGTGTAACCCCACTTCCACTTCCCTCCCTTGTCAGAGTCAGAACAGAGAAGAGGCAGCTTCCTGCATCCTCTAAAGCAGGCAAATGGATGCAGATGAATCACTTGCATTTGACTCATGGCTCTTCAACACGGCAGCTGTGAGAAGTTCTTCTGCTTTCATTTACTCATCTTCAAACAGCTGTCTCAACACAGCAAAGTACCCATGGCCTTAAGAACTGATTACTACTGAACAGCTTTTGCTGTGTAGTTTCAGTCTGGCAGATGGATAGGTCAAATTGTCTAATGTCCTCACGATGTCTCAGAAGACTGTACTCTATGGCGAATGATTCCATACCTGCAGCTTGTTCACCATTTCGTCAGAAGAGTTTTCTGGCCTCAGGGCTGTCGGGGTCTTCAAAGTAATCTTCTGACCGATCTGGACTACAATAGATTTCAGGTTATCGACACACACCTGTGGAGAGGAGCAAGCAGGCAGTGAGTAAGTGAGCGAGGTTAGAGGGCCATTGTACAGGAAGTGTGGAATTATTGCATCTCATTCATAGCTTCAAATATAAAGATGCCTACCAAATCGCAATTTGACGATCATGGAGTTTCCTTACAACTTTATAGACACTTTATAAGTCTCATATGAATTTAATTTCAAATGCAGGAGATATTCATTAGTATCTTTTATTTAAGTGCCCCTATTATATTTTTTCCATTATTACCTTTCAAATGTGAAGTGCTAATATAGTGGTTCTGTGAATGTATAAGTCTCGATAAAGATCGAAGTGCGAATTCTAGCTACGCCCTCAATACACTGTCAGATGTAGCTGAGAGCCTGGAAGAGTTTGGTTCGTGTTGTTGACATGTTGGGAACAGCGCAGATTTCAGGCCGTAAATCACTACTTCCAGATGGAATGAGGACTGCACTGGAATTGATAAGGAGAAATCAAGGCCAACGTTCATATGCACTGTGTATCGAGCACTGAAGAAGCTCCAGAGCTGCGTTTCGGCCTCTGACAATTGACCAATGCACAGACGATTGGGCCATGTGACCAATCAGGAGCAGAATAGGGTCATGGAAAGAGAATTTAGAGAAATTCTTCAAATGAACCATTTTCAGTCTCTTTGAGAAAGTAGGTAATTCTGCATTGCTGCATTATAGAAAATTTAATGTTATTTTTCTACCTTGGATGCATGTGAATATGTTGTAGAGGACCTTCAAATCCAAATTACAGATACTTAAAGGAAGTAGTTCACTTAAAAAAAAAAAAAAGACTTTTGTACAATTACTAGCCCCATGTCATCCAAGATATCCATGTCATTTTTCTTCAGTCGAAAGAAATTAAGGTTTTGCTGAAAACATTCCAGGATTTTTGACTACTCCTGTTGAAACTCATTCATCAAAATGAACAAAGTCTTTCCTGAGTCAATTAGTTCATTTCGATTCATTGAATGAATCAAATGACACGAAAAAAGATTTGTTCACTTTGACAAACAAGTTCGATCAGGAGAGTGCACGAACGTGCATTAGCAGAACAAGCAAGGTGTCCATTTAAGCTTACTAAACCTTAAACTTTGTTATGTTAGTATTAAATGGGCGATTGTTACAGCTGATAAGGACCCTTGTTGCATCAGTCTGGAATCGTTTTAAACCCCTTTGAACAGTTTGCACTGAATAAGTCTTTGGACCTTGAACCGTTGCGTTCCTATTGAAGTCCATTATATGAGAGAAATCCTAGAATGTTTTCATCAAAACCTTCATTTCTTTTGAACGATAAAAAGAAAGAAAAAAAGACATGGACATCTTGGATGAGAGCATCAGCAAAAGTTTTTTTTTTTTTTTTTTTTAGTGAACAACCTTTAAAATAGGGACACTTTAATGCTGATTGATTAAAATGTAAATAATTTGTTTCAATAAGCATAATCATTCTCTTTGACATCAGGCTTTCATTTGGTTGACATTTGGTTTAGATGTAACCATGCACAAATAGAACTATTGTTCACTAAATATTAATGAATCAGAATCTGAATCAGTGAGTGTGGACCATGAGACTGTAAAAAATACTGGACAAAGCATCTGTGACGGCCACGTCAGATCATCTTAAGAATGGGTTTGAGGCTGTTTATGGAGGGTATGCGCGGCGCCATACTGGAAAATCTTGGGAAATACAAAAGGATACAGAGGTAGTATGATGTGTTGCGATCAGATCATGCGCCGACACATCAAATTCACTCGGCGCAGCCCATTATCAGCTGTCGGATACAAAGTTAACCGCCCTTATTTGTCATACATTTATATCTAAATACGAATCTCAAACTAGCGAGTTAGCAGAAAATTCACCCCTCACAGGTGTCAGGCACCCAGAACATATTGAGATTCACAATAAAAGTCCATCGGGACCAGAACTGTAAACATATGAATTTATGCTGTGAAAAGCATATATTAACATGGCGTCTATGGATATTTGCTCCCTTTTGCAGTTTTCGACACTTCCAGATAGGCTTCAGCTTTCAGATTAGTATGTTGCCGCTTAGGTGTGTACTCACTATTGAAGTGAAGCAAGGCTTCAGGAGTAACAGGTGTGGAGGTGAGCACAAGCATCTCCAGACCCTTCAGTCCCTCTCGTACACATCTCTAGCAGCCACTTCCTGATTTATCTCACTGACGTGGTCCAACTTGAGCACCTGCAGCCGCATGCAGTTGCCCTCGCTGAAGATAAACACAGAGATAGTTATTGCAGTCTCTGTAGAGAGCAACAAAGAATGTCTGTTGCCAGCACAGGTAGACGGCTGCATTACTCGATGATGTTTAGGGAAACAGTTCACCGGAAATAATGAATATTCTATTCATCATAAAAAAGGCAATGAATCTATGTTTAAGAGGGCATGAGAAGAAGAAACATCCTAGACACAGTGCACATGTAATATGAACAAATTTCATGTGTTTATAGTGCTTTGGTTATTTTGAACTGAACTGAACAAAATAACTAGATGGTTTGAGAAAAAAACAAGGAAAAATTACAAATTCTTAAAACCATTCTGTTTTCTTCATGATTCAGTCTTCTGAGTGCTCTATGTAAAGTTCAGATGAAACCTTGTGATTTTAGAAAAGGTCAAAACCATTATATGTAAATGAAATGGTACCTGTAGAGTAAAGTGGGTTAAAAACAAAAAGAGTGCATAACAGAAAAGTGTCTCTTCCCTTCTTCAAAACATTTATTTATAGTACAATATGCCTCCAGAAGCATGTTAAAAGTGTCGTTCCCAGTGTCTCATTTGTCCCAGTTTTAATGTGAATAACAAGTTCTCTGTCTATGCTAACAGATATAATAGGGTTGAGTGATGTTGCCTCATAATGCTGATCTGTATTAGTATAATTATTATTTTTTAGGGATGATGGTGCTAAATCAGAGCAGAGCCCTGAAATCCAAAGCATAAGTATGACTACATATATATATATATACATATGGCTACATTTATAAATGAAAGTAAAAACAGTATCATTGTGTATAACTATATTGTATTTTTATATATTTTTACATGCATTCTTGTGGTCAAAGCTGAATTTTCCACATCATTACTCCAGTCTTCAGATCCTTCAGAAGTTATTCTAATATGCTAAACATTTTTTATTATTAATATCAATGATGAAAACAGTTGCTCTGCTTAATATTTTTGTGGAAAGTGTGATATATTTTTTCATGACTCTTAATGAATAGAAACTTACCAAATTCAGAAAATTATCTATGTTATTGACTGCACTGAAAGCTTAAAAATACCATAATATGTTTGCAGACATGTAGGAAAAATGCTATATTCGATTTTTTGCCCCCTGCCAATTTACCCAAAAGTAGTTCGACACCCTGGGTTGCCAGTTTTTGGACAACACAGTGTTGGTCACCAGCAAAAGAACTGAGATCGCAAATTCTACCAGATGGAAATGAAAACATTGCAAATGTATACATTAGCTGATCAACGTTATGCAGTAGAGACACTTCCAATTTCAATTGCGCTCATTTCTGTGAAGTCCTCAATATGGCAATCAATCTGTATGGAGGTGGAACGGGAAAAATTTGGACTACAGAACCCAGTTCAACCGCACTTGTAGTGCACCTTTAATAAATTTAAAGTGTCCTTGCTGAATAAAAGTATTAATAGAAAATATATATTCTCACTCACCCAGCGAAGCCAATCCCTGTATGCCACAGCCTGCCCCGCCCACACCCAAAGCTCGCAGGTGTGGCCAGCATCTGCCAATGGTCTGCAAGCACCTGTTACTGAAGCGTGCTGGCTGCTGACTGCACAAAGACAATTTACATTCGAAATTATTTACATTAAACTTCAAAAAATAAATTCTAATGCCAAATACTTAAATGAAATGCTCAAAAAATGTAAGTAAATGCTACATTTAAATTTACATAACATTTAATCTATCAAGACATGTAGAACAACTACTTGTAACAAAAATCTACAAATTTCTTTGAAACAAATTACGGTGCATTTCGAATCTTACCATGGATGCAAAGGTGCCACCTGTAGTGAGAATGATGTCTCTGCAACCAGCTCCTAATGCCCAGATAACCTCCTGTCCAACAGGGTCTGTCGCACTCCTAAAACATCATTAATATTAAGGAGTTTTTTTTCTGTTTTGACCTGATTTTTCATAACAGGTGGGTCTATGTAGTAAATGTGTCTCCTATGCACAGTGGTCATTTATACAGTTTAAGGGTCATAATACAAACAATATCAGACTGAAATTTCCAATTAACCGATCAGAATCATAATTGTACACTAAAAGGACATGTGGTGGTATACTAAACAGTGTTCTCTTGTGGACCAACCTGTATGTGACAGCCTGTAATGCCCTGCAATAACAGCTCGCCAACCACAGAGAGCGATCAATACAACAGATTTGGACAATGAGACACCTTAGGATGAGCAGATTACTGCCGGTAGCTTTCAACAAAGCCTCCAAACCCTCCTCAAGACAGCCACTAAACAAAAAAGAAATAATCCATTCATAATTCAGTTCATGTAATCAGTCACCATACAGACATTCCTACTGAAAGTTAAGACAGTCCTGATTTTTATTATCCTGGGGTGCCATTTGCCACAATCATTATTATCTTTCATTTGACGGCAGGATTAACAAATGTTTTTATGAATGGGTTGTCTAGTATAGGATATTTTAACATAAAAAAGTCTTCCTGTTTACATTTGCTGATCAACTTATACTGTAAAACTTTCCATTGTCAATTAAACTTGTTTCTGTCAAGTGTGAAGTGTCCTCAATACTGGCGAACCCGGAGCAAATTAAATGTAAAATTCTGCCGTTATTCACCTCCCCATGTCATTACAAACCCGCAAAACTTTAGTTCATTTTCAGAACACAACAATCGCTTTATATGATTTAAGCTTTTATTCACATTAGAGCCAAGACCGATATATCGACAGGCCGATATTATCGGCCGATATTATGCATTTTCCAAACTATCGGTATCGGCCGTTATAATGGCCGATAATGAATATTCAAAAATAAAATAAAAAACGGACGAAACACACTTGAACCATGTCACGAGTGTTGGAGTTGTATAGTTTGTCCACCAGAGGGCACTCTACACAAGTCCCTGTTGGCAACACTCATTGAGTTGGTCACAAGACATACATTGTTTGAATAACAATTAAAAGAACATCGCCATCAGTTCTCTTAACTCAAATAAGCATGACAGATTTTGCTGACTATCATGTCCAGTTTTGCTGCTGTTAAGTAAGCTGAGAGTGAAGCGAAATTAGCTAGTAAGTTAGTTATGTCTTACGTGTAGTCCTTTTAACTTTGTGACTGAAGTATTTCTTTAATAGCGCATGACAGTTATAGCAATGAGATGTATCATCTCTCCTTGGCCTGTTATATTGAAAATGTATGTTTTACAATTCGTTGCGCATTCTGAAATAATAATAAAAAAAAATATCGGCCGATATATCGGAATATCGGATATTAAAACCAATAAATATTTGTATAGGTATACCGGACTTCAAAATCCTTTATTGGGTTCATTCTGATTCACATATTAACATTGATCAGCGCATATAAACAGGTCTCTCAGATTTCATTCAAATATCTTCCTCTGTGTTACGAAAATCAGGGTTACGGGTTACAGAAACTTGGCTTTGAAAGGACAAGAGGGTGAGTAAATAATGACACTTATGACCAGAATTTCCATTTCGGGTCGGATGAACTGACCCTTTCAATCCACCAAATGTTCAAATTCGGCGATTTTCCTTTACATGAGGTTTTGACTGGCACTCAGGTTGAGGTGGTTCACGCAGAACAATTTGACAGGCAGCTCATTCTGTTCCTTCTCCAGCGCTGTCTCGCTGAACAGAGCACCTTCACAAGTGTCAGGAACTGTGTGGGCGAGATGATTGTGTATCTGTTTGGTGTGAAAGAGTGATGAGAGGATCAGGGAAGAGTGCAAAAGGTTGGTAAAGAGGAGAGTGTGAGCTGCTGGGAAGCACAGTAGCACCACTTCAATCAGTCAGGGGTGAGGATGGTACAGTGGACAGCAGGCGCGCACCGGGGGCACGCGTACAGATCTGCTCTTCAGATATTCCTCCTTTGTTTCCTTTTTCCCCCTCTGCCGGGGT
>JAQIUQ010006906.1:40000-58935 GCA_030378365.1 Hybognathus amarus | reverse complement strand
TGAGGGTTATTAACCATATAACAGTTTCACACACACAAACACACACATATATATATATTAGTGCTGTCAAACGATTAAAATATTCAATTGCGATTAATCCGCATTTATGCCATAGTTAACTCGATTAATTGCACCTTTTTATCTTTTCTAATGTCTTCTAATTCTCTTTGTCCGTTTTTTTTTGTCGTTTTTCATTTTTATTTTTTTATTTTAATGTTGTCTTATCAATATGGAAAAGTGGAAAGTTTTTTATTGTCAACATGATTGGCATATATGTGTTCAATTTTCACCTTGGACATTCCCACTTGGTGCAAATAATCTCTTCAGTTCAGAATGACATAACACATAGTATCACTTTGGTTTATTAATTGAACCATTTGGCAACTTTTTAAGGTAAACTTTCCATTCAGAATCTTATTAGCATTCACATGTTGGCGTTGCTCACGCTTGTCATCCACTTTAATCAAAATGTGGAACGCAATCACCATTTGGCTGGCTGCAAGCTCAAACAAGTGTGGTGCGCGGTGTGCCTGGTTGTTTCCGGTCTAGCGTATCCTCTTGCGCTTTGGTAGACGTCTGTACTAAGAAACATAAATTGCCTTGTGTCATCATGCTGTCCTGTTGCAAAAGCATGTGAAAAACTACAAATTGCTCAAATAACTGCTATTTGCACAATAAAAAAATGACGCCTTAAATGAATTTGCGCTAAGTCGCTCGTCAATAACGCTGCTCAACCTTTACATAATATAAATCTGTTAAATGATATAGGCTATTGATGTGACCAAAGATTGAACTGTCTCCTAAAGGAAGTTCCATTAAACTCACATCGAGTTCCATGTCCTGAACATTGCCCTCACTGCCGTCCCCACTGCTGGTCTATTCGGCTCTTGGGGGTTTCCACTATGACCCTGGGCATGTGTGCACTTGTGTCGAACTCTGTTGAACTCAGAACCAGTTGGCTTTGGCTTCATGTTTTGTCTGAAACATGTGCTCTCATTCATTATTATATTTTTAGGAAGAGAAGAGTGTTCTGCATTAAGAGAGAATTCAGAAGTGACAACCTTTATGCCCTGCGATTGGTGTAAAAGCAGTGCAGCTCATAAAGTAGAGAGAAAAACATGTTTACTAAACAGAATCTTTCATCGATGCATCCATGCATTTCTATTTCATTATTCAGTCTGTCATTCTCTTCATTTGTTCGGACATTCGTTCATGCATTCCATTTATGCATTCATTCATGCATTTGTCGTCATTCATGCGTTTGTTCTTCATTCATTTAGTTGCTCATTATTTCATCCATGGCATGCATGCATTCGCTTCCTTTGTTCATTTATTCTTGCATTCATTCATGCATTCATTCATGCATTTCATTCATGCAATCATGCATCTGAATGTCTCATGCATTCATTCATTAATTTCATGCATGCATTCATTCTGTCATTCGTCATGCATTCGTTGCATGCATTCATTCGTCATTCGTCTTAGACATTCATTCATGCATTCATTCGTTCATTCATTTTGTTCATTCACTTTGCTCATGCATTCATTCGTTCATGCATTCATTCGTCCATGCATTCGTCCTATACATTCATTCATGCATTCATTCATACATGCATGTAACATTTTAGGCTCAATCATATAATGTGTTTTCCCCAGTGCATTACTAAAGGGTTAGTTTACCCAAAAATCAGCATTCTTCCATTGCTTACTCATTTACCCTAATATCTTTTTCCAATGCAATCAAAGCAGTATACAGGATCTGTCAAGCTCTAAAAAGCAACAAAGCATGGAAACTAAACAAAAAAGCATCATAAAAATATAATGACACTTAAGAATTTGAATGAGTGGCATATACAACAGGGGTCATGGGTTTGATTCCCAGGAAATGCATGAACTGGACAAATATACGTTGTTGTGAATGGAAATGTAATGCGTTCCACAGAATGAGAAGGAAGAAATATGGGTTTGGGGATATCATGAAATTTGATCCGCTTTTGCTTTCCTTGCTGAATCGAAGCCATGAATCGTAATGCTGCTAGTGTCATGCTCTTTCTGAGAAACTAAAATCTGAATTCGATAATGTTAGCTTAGTTCGAACTTGTGCATTTGTTTTGGTTTCATATTTTTGTTTGTCTCAATCATTTTGGAAAACTCAGTGACATTTGAAGTTTTCCCCTTATGTGCTTGTGCATGTTTGCAGAAGTGGACAGACGGCTTGCGGTCACTGATTCAGAACTCTCGAGCCAATAACGTGTGTCCGATGACGTGCCTGAGAAAGCAGTGAGTGCCACCAGCTAACACATCACAGCTAACACAAAGATTATTCAAGCAACTGATTCAGCCAGCATCCATATTTCAGTCTAATTACTTAAATGAGCCAATTACCCCGAAAAAAAAACATTATAAAAAAAACGTAATTAAAGTATATTCTTGGTTGAAGTCAGTCTCCTAAAAATAATTTTTCTGATCCCTGTTTGTATAAACGAGCGGAAGTCGTATTTACAGTAATGCATTGAAAATGAAAGTCTATGAGGCAAAGATGTTAAAGATGGTTTCAAAGCATAAATATGAAGCATCTAATAACCCCTTACCTGTCACCCCCCTTTTTGATAATTGACATTCAAATGCACTATACAGACTTAAATGGTTGTTATTCAAGAATGCTTTGGAATATATACACAAGTTTGGTCTCGATTTTTTTTTAAATCAAATATAATTTATTAATATATTTTTTAATATAAAATACATACTTTACAAAATATTTTTTACTATAAAATTACTATAAAACTGAAAGCTATATATCTAACCAAGTTGTGTTCCAAATTTAAAGTTGATATCACAAAAATTGAAGTTCCCATGAGATTTTGTTTAGGCGTAATACCAAAAATAGCCACCGGGTGCCATTGAATTCCATTGAATTTAATTGTATGCATTCTGCCATAACAAATTAATAAATTTTTTTCCAAATATCACTTCCGTCACTTAATATGGAACCTTGAGACTCAGACCTTTCTGACAATATGTGTTTTGTCAAGATTAGAAAAGGTTTTGATAATAAATTATGAAAGATGATGCCCAAAAGGGAGGGGCCTAATAAAAAAATACCGTTTCTATGGTAACGCAACGTCCAATTTCAAAACGGTTTTCACAGGATGAATTCTAGTTTCGTAAGCTTTCAAATGATACCTAATTTATGATAACTACTAAAATGTGATATAATAATAAAAAATATATATATATATATTTATATATATAATATATTATACTTTTTAGAGGACCTTTACCTTACTTTTTAAAATATCATTTTATCTTTTTTTATTGACAAATACTAAGTGTTTTATTATGAACTTTTAGCACTAAAAACCAAAGTTTCAATTATTAAAAGTGTGTGCGTCGACTTTTTGTGACAAAGGTCAGAAACTCCTGTAATGACGTTGATTTTTTGAGGCGCACTCTTGTCATAAATTCATATATTACTGTTCATTCATAATTTGTAAGAAAGAAACAGCACTAAAATATCTATTCAGGAGTCTTAGACCTTTCCAACGATATATAGTTTGTCATGACTAGATTAGGATTTAATAGTAATATAGTGAAGTAAATTTAGATTGCCCGTATACATGGCAAGTGACAGTTAAGGGGTTTTGCACTGGTAAATACATGTTATTTATGGCGTTTTTCAAGTGCGAATACTGTTGTACCTGAATGAACTGTTTATGACAATCTAGAAGATTTTTTAATGTCTTTCATGTTCTTGTTTGTCCTTTGTTTGTGTCCTGCAGTTGGATGCGGTTGTCATTTTTGACCAACGTGAATCGAAAAATCCCCTGTCAGGAGGTACTTCTAATGTGATGAGGTTTTTACATGCTTTTGGGGATATTTGGTAATGTCTGCTGCACAGAGATTCACATCTGTATATTTTACAGTGATTATTGTTCATACAGTTCACTTAAAAATCTCAGAACATTTGAATTTAATAACAAAATGTCACATTTCTGGTGACACTTTAGTTTAGGGTCCAATTCTCACTTTTTAATGAACTAGTTGCCTATTAGCATCCTTATAACTAGGATATTGGCTGTTTATTAGTATACTATATTAATAAAGCACATATTAATGGCATATTCTGGATGACAATATACTACATTCCTTAATCCTGAAACTTAAACCACTGACCTTTTGAGGCAAAAGTTGTAGTTACTAGTTAGGTAATATTGAGAATTGGACCCTAAACTAAAATAAGAGCACATTTCAATATCTCTCTGTGTTTAGAACAGACAGCATACACTACATAAAGATAGCACACACATCTTTAGACGCTTTTCAGTTTGAAATAAAACAATAGATTGGTTAAAGAGGAACAATCCTGCTGTTTCAATACAACGATACAGACACTTGATGTTGTGGTGGCAAACAGTTTTACATCACTGGATAAGAGACAAACATGATCAATTGTCTTTACTGATTTCATTTCCTCGTAAAGGTCCTCAGTCATACAAGGTGCCAACAAGTTTTAAACTTTATATTTGTTCCTCACCCAAGGTTGTTTCTCAAGGTTAAATAAAGATATGTCTTAGCCATAACTAACACATTGTTTAGATTTGTCCATGTCATTTCCTTGAATGAAGACCCTCTGTTTCGGTCACAATTTAACTTTATATACAAGGGCATACTGAGATTCTTTAAATATAAATAAATGCAACATATTAAATAACTTCAACAGTCTATTGAAGGACATTTGCATATTTAAAAGAGTGAAGTCTATCTTTATAAGTGTTGATTGTGTCTGATTTGTCCAGTATCACAAGAACCTTCGCCTCGGGCAAAAGCGGAGAAGGGTATTTTCCAGGCACTGAAGGATCTTGGTTTACCCAGTGGAAAGGTAATGTTTAAACGGCACTCAGATATCATCACATATATGAAGATCCAGGATAGAAGATGTTTACAAGCTTAACAAGTCTTTAAAAGTGTCATGTTTAGTTTTATTATATAGACCTGCGGTTTCACAGACAAGGCTTTAAGTCTAAAATGCATCTTTGAGCTGTTTTAACTAAAAGCATCTTGCACTGACAGATCTTTAAATATATCATTGTTTTGTCTCAAGATGCACACCAGTCATTTTTATAAAAGCTTCTTAAATGTCCTTGTTGAACTAATCCTGGCTTCATCTAAACCCTGCCTGTGCAACCAGGCCTTAAAGGGATAGTTCACTTTGAAATACATTTTTGGTATGTTTTAGCTTACTCCAAGGGGCATCCAAGATGTAGGTGTCTTTGTTTCCGCAGTATTTTAAATTATTTTTCAATCCTCAAAGAGCATGCACAGAGAAGTCCAGATTAAACATGATTTAATGACTGTAAATGTAAGTACACATTGATGGCCCAAAACACAGAACTGAGCGGTTTGTGTGAGAAAACAAACAGTATTTATATTGTTTTCACCTCTTGTAATCACAGCCATCATAAAAACAATATAAACACTGTTCGTTTTCTCACACAAACCGCTCGTTGTCCGTGTCTTAGGCCATCAATGTGTACTTACATTTACGAGTCATTAAATCATGTTTAATCTGGACTTCTCTGTGCATGCTCTTTGAGGTGGTGACCATAGACCTCCGTTATATGACTGACCGACAAGAACGGTTTGACCTAAAAATATCAAAATTGAAAATACTGTGGAAACAAAGACACCTACATCTTGGATGCCCTTGAGGTAAGATAAAACATACCAAAAATTAATTTGAAAGTGAACTATCCCTTTAATGTCATGATAAAACAGGCTTTTAGGCTCAAGCTTTCAGTTCTCAATAGATTGCTTATTGATCTACTGTTGATGAATT
The DNA here is from genome assembly GCA_030378365.1 of Hybognathus amarus. Lineage (NCBI taxonomy): Eukaryota > Metazoa > Chordata > Actinopteri > Cypriniformes > Leuciscidae > Hybognathus > Hybognathus amarus. The sequence goes on along the minus strand of JAQIUQ010006906.1, from coordinate 53,096 downwards.
ATGACAATGTTTACCTTACAATGTTAATGTCTATCCCTGCAAACACATCGCATTTCTAAAAAACGATGACAGGGTAAGCGCTATATTTCTGCTGTTTCATTAGCGCCACCTGCTGTCAGAAAGTAGAATTGCATTTTCATTAGGTGAAAAGATAAATTCCAAACAATTATGACAATATTTTTAATTAATATAAATATAATAATTTATTATTTTGACTTTCTTAAAACTGTTTTAAAGGCTGAAATGTGAGGTTTATACATTTTATAAGTTTTTGTTTTTGTAAAAACCTGTTATTTGACCTGTTTTAACGCTGTTTCAGCATGACGACGATGAACTGAATATTAATGTTTACTGCACAGCATGCAATATGCAATATTATATTCTACATTTGTTGTCACATGAACGCTTTATGCTGCTTGTTCTCATTTTGGCAATATGCAGTAATAGTTTGAATAGTATGCTATTATGGAGACTAATGTATGGTGCTAATGAATTGTAACCCATCCAGCTGGTTTGTTTTGATTGGAGGATGTATGATTCATATTCATGTCTTCTACCAGAACGATGAAATTGAGCATGAGATCTTCACATTTGACAAGTTCTACAGCCTGAACGCAGAAGATTTGTCCCAGAACCGATATTGAAGAACTCTTCAGGAAATTGTAAGCATGCAACCAGCACTTTAGCTCTTTATTATTTTATTATTTTAAATTTGGGCTGTCAAAACGATTAATCGTGATTAATCACATCCAAAATAAAAGTTTGTGTTTACATAATATATGTGGGTGCACTGTGTATAATTATTTTATATATATAAATACACACACATGCTTGTATATATTTAAGAAATATTTTCATGTATATACTGTATATAGATTTATATATAATTTATATTATATATAAATATAAATATTTTATATAAATAATATTTTTTCTTAAATATACATGCATGTGTGTTTACTTTTATATATATATATATATATATATATATATATATATATATATATATATATATATATATATATATATATATATATATATATATATATACACACAAAGTAATTATACACAGTGCACCTCATATATTATGTAAACACTAACTTTTATTTTGGATGTGATTAATCGTGATTAATCGTTTGACAGCCCTATTTTAAATATACAGTATATTAAATGAAAATATGAGCAACAAATATAAAGCTTAATTATTCAAAACGTGTGAAATCATATCACAAGGTATTGTGAGCTCATTACTTGTTTATTGCTTTTAGTATTTTGATAAATGATTTGTATATAGATATTAATAACAGATACAAATCCATATATTACTATTGTAGTCATTATGAAGTTAAATTGACCCTCTTTTTCTTAACACGTGGATTTTATTCTGAAGAAAAGTCTTAGTATTATGTTTTTCAAAATTTTAGTTCTTTCCCTCAGTATTTCTTAAATTTTTCTTCTCCTTTCTTTTCATTTCCTTTTTTGTGTGTGTTAATAATACCCACCACCAAAAAAAGACAAGAAATAACAAATAAATAGATATTTTTTAATCTCAAAAACATGTTTATATCATGCATTTGTAACCACACCTGTAATACATAATAATTAAATAATACTAATTTATCATTATATAAAATATCTCTATAATCTTTTTATTGATAATGCATGACTTACACCTGCAAAAGGACTGTTTTCTTTGTAAATATGTCAAATTATTAATCTAACTGGCACTGAGCGTGAAACGTTGTAGAGTTGTGAATGGAGTGACGTCACAGATGATGAATCAGTTTTGCTTTTCTTTTCAGCACTGGAGACAAAAGCGACTATTTAAGCGTTAGACCAGTTAGTCCACTTTTTGAACAAAGTAAGCAATGTTTTCTTTCATTAACTTTTAATATCCTGCATGTCATTAGAGTTTATGCATCCTGAAGGAACAATAAACATTCAATCATATTTGATTTTAACTTTTGCTCTGTTATGTGTCTTCTTGTTCCTTTAGCTTAACTTTGTGCATGTGTGTATATTAGAAAATATGCTAACACATTTCTTGGGATGTAGTGAATGTAACCTGCAGGGTTTTTCTCTTGTGTAGAATCAGAGAGATCCACGTCTGAATGAAATCCTCTTCCCGTTCTTTGACTGTAAATGCGCCTTCCAAATCATAGAGCGATATGAACCTGATGAAACACTGAAGATGAAAGGTGTGTGTTAATGTTTATATCTGACTATATGTAACTATTTTGTGCAACTATTGCTATTTATTATATGGCTCTCTGAATACTTGATTGTGATTGGTCAGTGCTGGCATTGTACAGTTAATATAAATAGTCAAACACTTTTTTTAAACAAAATCAAATAATTTAGGTCTAGTTTATTTATTTATTATACAAGTAGCTGTTTAACCCTCAAACCGTATTCCTATAGCTCTTAATCCTATAATTGTGGACAAATGTGGGCAAATGTGGACTCAGGTGTGATCCTAATTTTTATTTATTATAAATGTTCTATGACTTGTCTAAGTTTTGTCTATCCATTTATGGTGTTGTTTATTATTTGGGGTATTTTTGATTTTATTTATTAAAAAGTACCATATTTTCATGTAAATCATGCTTATTTTTATGTTTTATTATTTTTATTTTTTTAACTACATTAAAATATAATTCCAATAAGTTCTTAGAGCTAAAACGTAAAGATGAAGTGACTTTGCTGTCACCTGGTGTCTTATTTTGGCTTATTTTAGAATGCTTAAATTTCAGTTTTTCCCATTCATTCCCAATGTGCTCATTTTGACCCCAAATACAAGATTAAGGCAGTTTTCTTCACCCATTTAACATTGTAGATTTAATTAAAAAAATTTGTGTTCAGGAGGCAACTAAGGAAAAGTAGCCAAGTCTTATACCTGCTCAGATCAAGGGAAGTACTTTTTAAAATAAATAGACCATTTTGCCCACATTTGTCAAGAATACCGTTCAGGGGTTAAGAATATAAAATATACTGTCATGTTCTCATTGTTGATTTCTGATTATGTAAACACAGTTTTGTAATCTTGCAGCACCCTCTAGTGTTAAAGTACAGTACCTTACAGATGTTAAAGGACTGTCTTAAACATGATCTTTTCTGTACACTTGTGTTTGTGCAGGTCTGATGTCATGTGACGGATTCTGTCTGGTATCTGATGTCTGATGAGAACGCTCCTGTGTTTCTGGACCGGTTGGAGGTGTATCAGGAGATGGATCATCCGCTGTCTCTATTAACTTCTTCATCAACGTCTTCACAACACTCACCTCTGCGCACACAGTTTGGAGGAAGATCTTCAGTGGATGTACAGACAGGTGCTGCTGACCGGATGCAGGTACACACGTCCTCAACACACACTCTCATCACATTCTGCATTTCCCTATAGCAGTTATCATCTGTTTAATGTGGGTGTTTACATGTGTAACCATTATGATGCATTCCCACATTGGTTGCGAATTTCGCAAGTGATTTTGCAAGCTATTTTGTGCATTCACGCATTCCACGTTACTTGCGCTGCCGCCCGAGTTGAAAAATCTGAACTTGGCTGTCAATCGCTTTGCGAACTTATCAGGAGCCTAGCTGCTTGCTCATGTGGTGTAAGGATGTGGATGCTTCAAATAAATTATTTTGTAATATGACCAAATGCCAGGGCCTCATTTATAAAACTGTGTGGAGACCTTATGAAAAAGTGGACGGGACAATTTAAAGCCAAAAATGTCCCTGACGCAAAAATATTTACTTATAAAACCTTGCGTACCAGTAACCTGCGCATAATATCGATTCCATAAGCCGCAATCAATGGAAAGATGCATGCGTCTCTCTGAGCCACAGATGGAGACTCACAACTCCCAGTTTACTACGCATATCCTCATCTGCATACCATTATTCATCCACGCTTATACCACGTTTAACGTACAAGACATTAAGTACTAAAGACAAGTGCTGTCATCATTAACATCTTATATAGAAATCATCAGAAGGTTGCCCTTCCCCGTTGTGTTTTTTGAATAAATCAAATAAAATAGTGTAAAAAAACATATTCAGAGTAAGTTTTTCGAATCCTTCCACTGCGCCAAATAGTATTTTAATTCTATATTACATTTTTATGGAAACAGATAGACCTTGGTTGTGCATGATTTGCACTGAACGATTTCTGAAACTCATTGGCCATCGTGATAAGCCATTATCAATGTAGCTAACACATTAAAAACAACAGACAGCATGCCACAGGAAGTGATTCAAATGCATCACTTCCACAACAAATATCTATATTTATTGAATATAAAACGCTTGTAACTTCTGAAGTAAGTGATTTATGTTTAAGGGTTTAGCACCTAAGAATGGCATATTTAATTTAAAATGTTTATATTAGAAGTAACATGGTTTAAGCTATCCATTTTCAAGCAACTGGTTAATTGTGGTAACATGCACTGCATTTATAGTAAGGACTCATAATGAAGATTTAATCTGCCGTTAGATTATAGGCTATGTGCGTGGCACGTTTCACTAACGGCCAGCGTGTGAATATTGGCACGGGTGTTTTGTGTGCACGCAACAAGATTGCATAACATGAGGCCCTGGTGTGGTTCTAATGCACAACAAAGCAAATATTTTATCACTTAAAACTTTATTTCAATATATAAAACATGTTCATTTGTATCTGAATGTTATTTATTCCATATCTAGATTATATGAAAAATATTATTATTAGCAACCCAGACATGTGCATAAGTTTGTGTCTGGAAGTGTAGAGAGAAAATCTCAGGACAGGTTAATAACTTTTTTAGGCTGGCTCTAATATTATCAAAAACAAAAACAAATGACAGATTAGGTGGATGAGGGCGAGGGTGACCCTTGCTCCGAATGCGGGACAACAGGTCATCAGATTATGGGTACGTGAAAATAAGAAATATTATAAAGTGGATATTTAGTAATAATTCTTTCAACGGACTGTGAAAATATTTTGCAATTTTGCATTTTACTCTAATAGGGCCTGTATAAAATCCATTTATTTGTTCCTAAGTTCCATTTCATTTTTTCCCAAATTCCGTTTTAATTTTTGCAAATTCCGTGTTTTCCGTTAAAATTTTTGGGAATTCATTTTCTTTGACCCTTTACTGTTATTTTAGATGTAAAAAGAGTGTGCTTTTTATTCCGTGATCGCAGAAATATATAGGGCGCCTACCTCTAGGTTGTTGATGTATAGAATGGTTCACTTCAAAACAAGTGTGATTTTCGCAGCTTATACTATAAAGTCATACATGAAATTGATGCTGAGGTAGACAGTCATTTTGAATATATTGTCCTAGTTGTGTGTGAAGGTGTGTGAGCTGGACTGGCTTGGGATGGCAAGGTGAAGAGATCAGGAGCCCATAATCACTAGTTGGCAAGGCCATGTGCACAGTACGTCCTGTTCGAGGTCTACACACATACACATCGCATCTCTTGTGTTGTTTCTTTAGTGAATGTTCCAGAACAATCTTATGTGAATAGTCAGCTTTCGATGTTTTGAATAGTCAAGTAAATCCAGTCCAGTCAGCATGAATGACTTGTTTGTTAACATTCAGACTGAGAAACATTTACAGTATGATATATGCAGGACGCCATTCAGGGAATTAAAGAGACGGCCTTCATGACATTGCTGAGTATCCTGTGATTCTGTCCTTCAAAAACCACTGCACGTACAGTATTGCAGCGCTTGTAATCGAACTGAGTGTATCCAGATCCTCTTTAATAGGAGTAAGTTCACTTTTTGAAAAAAAAACTTTTGCTGGATAGTCTAGCTCATGTCAAAGGATGTTCTCATTGTCACTCTTTATTCAGTTCGAGAAAGAAATTCATAGACTGCACCGAACATTTCCAGATACTTTCACCACTATAATGGGACTTCAATGGGGTCCAACGGTTCAAGGTCCAAAAGACAGTTTCAGTGCAGCTTACAAAGGGCTTTAAATCGAAGACTACCGCGACTGAATAAGGGCTCTTATGAAGTCGAAACGATCGCTCATTAAAAAAGAAATAACCAAGTTTAAGTCTTTATAAAGCTCAAATGCTCACCTTGCTCCTGTTCTGTGCAATGCGCGTTCGCGACTCTCCTGTTTGAACCTCGCTCCATTGCAAAATGAACGGAATCTTTTTGTGTCATTTGGTTTTCATTCAACGAACAAAATGAACGTCAAGTCCGACTCCTGGAGGATTCATTTTGAAAAAAGTTTGTTCCAACAGGAGAAGTTAGGATTGCCTGCATCACAGAACATAGCAAAGGCGAGCATTTGTGAGCTCATGAAACTTCAACTTTGTTATATATTCTTTTTTAAATGAGCCATTGTCACTTCGCTGATAAGAACCTCTGTTCATCTGTCTGGAAATCCGTTCAAAGCCCCTTGAACAGTTTGACAATCCACGGAAACTGCGTTTTGGACCTGAACCGTTCGGACCCATCTGAGTCCATCACATGGCAGAAAAATCTGAGAATGTTTTCATCAAAAACCTTTTTTTCATTTCTTTTGACTGAGAAAGAAAGACATGGACATCTTGGATGACATGGGGGCTGAGTAGATTATTGCGAAAAGCAGGAAAAAAAAAAAAAAAAAAAGTGAACTTACTCCTTTGCACATCTCATCAAGCTATAGAAAGAACTGTCGCAATAAAAACACACTGGGACTCCACCTCTCTGTCAGGAAACATCAGCAGTATAAACCAGCGCGGTTACTGTGAGGACATCTTTCGACGATCTTCTCCTCAAATAGCCTGCTCAAGAGGATTTCCCAGTAAAGTGTGTTCTTGTGTTCCACTGTGTGTGTGTGTGCTCATCCAAAGAGCTCCTGAACCACACTTGCACCTGCTGATGTCTCACTCTCAGATCACTGGAGGCCCGGAACTGTCCCGCGCCGCCTCCAAATGTCAACTTTTTAGGAAAATCCTCATCAGAGATACAGAAGATACTGAAAAACCTAGCCTCCTAAAAAGTACCGTGCTCTTTCATTTTGACCACAAACAAGTAGTTACTACGTGATAATTAACATGGCATCTTTCTTTCAACTTTGAAAAAAGTGGAATTTAAGCGACTATATTTTCATATTTTCTGAAGAAATTGGTTTTTTCCATGCAAAAGTCTCTGAAATTCTGGTCATTATAACTAAAGGTGTGTTGACACATCTCAGGTTCCAATTAGTTATACTTATGATATTCCGACTTGGAACTTGTGAACTTACAACTCTGCAAGCTCCTGAGAGCTATCGACGTGCTGTAAATACAGCATAACTGTGGTATCAGAAACAGAACCATGGTAAAAATTGTATTTCTGTTTGGAAGGAGTAGTTACATTGCCATATTGAGTTTTGTCAAGACGATGCTTCTATTCACACAGAACAGCTGGGAGCACTTCAGGGAGCACATGCAGGTCGGAGAGCCCAGCCATTCCACGTAACACGTCTGGAGAGATGAGAACCAGGAGGAGACTGTCCGACCGGTGAGGCAAGAGCCATTCAAGCTGGCCCCCTTTCGCTACCCCTTTTTACGAATACCCAATAACTCTCAGGTGCTCTTATTACAAGCATGGGTGCTCATGCCCCTTTGGGCCTGAACAAAAACACACTGCTCTTGTGATCTTTAAATGCAAGCCTGAGCTGCCCTTTCCAAAAGAGGGTCTGAGCCTCACTGCGACTCAGGGGAGGAGCTAAGCGAGCAGGGCAGATATGACCTCAGCAGTCGTGGGCTGGGCAAAGCCTGTCGCATAAGAATGTACTTCACAATGATATAAAAACCATGATCTGTGAATTTTGAGACACTGGTCTATGATTTATGGAGTATAAAAAAGGTGTGGGTGGACTCTCGGTAACATTAGAGGTGGGTTTAGAACACTGACCCACGCCACATTCATGTTCAAACACCATAAAAATGCAAGCACATCTCTCAATTTCAAGTCCTGCACCTGGCATACAACCTGAGATCATATCCTATCATCGATGTATGATATTGAAATTATTTGCTTGTGACATGATGCGAGATGCAAGTCTATAGATGTATGTTCCTTGCATACCAAGAGCAAACAAGCTACATTCATAATCAGACAAAGTGTCTGTAATCACATTCAGGCCATTCAAGAGATTTTAATCAATGACTTCCTGTCAATTGAGCCCCATGTCTCGTCTACATATATAATTCCAGGGGCTGTAAAGGTATATGATGAAGAGTTCAGCTGCAAAAGCCTTTAAGTGCCATTTGAAATTTCTCTCAATGCTCATTTTATCAAGCTTGTATGATTTAGTTCCAGCACTCCACAGACTTACAGATGTACAACTCAGAGGCAAGTCCCTCCCATTGCCCATTTAAGCTGAAATACTGAACTTTAGCACGCTAAGCCCATAAAATGATTATTTTAGAGAAAATTTCAAAATGGCACTTAGTAGGCCTTTGCATCTGAACTCTTCATATACAGATTTCTGCATATTCCACTACATTACCCAAAGATGTGCTTTATAAACTATGTATTCACTTTGCCCTCATTAAACATGCTGTCATTTGGTAACTGAAAAGCTATTACAAAATAATGTCTGGTCATTTGAAAGTAAGCAGAAAGATAACAGAGATGCAATTATTCAAAACTCAAACTTGAAAAACTTTAGAAATGTTGCCTGCAGGCAAATTAACTGAAAATAGTTTCAGACTCAAAATTAGTAAACCTGGAAACTGAATAAAAAAATAAATGCTAGAAATAGAGAAATATAAGGAAAACTGATAAAGATTAACAAAAGAGCACATAACATTTACCACAAAAACTTAAATTTAGAATGACAAAACAACAAATACTGAGAAATAATATATAATTTGTATTATATAAAAATGTAAAAGGGAAATTAAAAAATAAAGCTAATTCAAAACATTAGATATAAAAGCTGGTACAGTGTGTAATAATATTACAGTGATTAAACTGTGTTTAAATACCTGAGTATTTTGTACCTGATGCAAACAACAGGACATCAGTGTATTGCTACTGATCCTTTTCACAACTTTTGAGATCATTTCTTTCAATCACATGTGACTCTTGTTCTTTTTGCTTGTAGTCTGGTAATATGAGATATTGCATTCATTTCACATCGTCTTTTCGAGTAGTGTATTATCTCCATCTTTAGCAGAGCTGACCAAACCAAGCTTATTCCGAGTCGCATTCATGGACGTCTGATCACTCAGGAGGAGAATTCAGGATCAAGAGGTTTGGCCAGACTCTAGAAAGGTTCTTACAGCATTCTTACATATACTGATCATTACAGGGTATATTGATTCATCACAAATCAACATTTGCCTGTATTTAATTGTCCGGTTCCCTGTTATTTGTTCTTATTTTTCCAAAAGAGTCTTAGTGCGTCTACAACCCAGGTTTGAATGAACTTCTTACCCATGGGCAATTTGGCTATGAAATCAAGTTATTTGGCCATTCAGAACTTCTTCAGCCAAAAGAAATCATGGGCTTATTTTTATTTTTAGTGAACTATCCTTTAATATATCATGATGACTCATTAGTTTGAGTATTTGCTCTAAATCTTAGACAGAATTGGCTTTTATGAATGATTAGCAAAGTGAGTAAACATAGTAACACATTCGAATTGTCTCTGCATTTGACACTTGCACCACATTTTTACCCCATTTGGCCGCTGTTCATTCAAACCCTGCATACAAGTTCTATAGTGACTCAAATGCACAATAATCTATTTCCTTTTACTGATGCTTTTTATCAGTGTTATTGTAGCATCTGTAACTATAATAGTTTATTAATATATATTATATATATATATATATATATATATATATATTATATATTCCTATTTTATTTAATTGAGTTTTAGTAATATTGTGTTTTCGCTCATTTCGTTTTTTTAAATGTCTATATTGTTTTTATTAACTTTCATTTTATTTGTTACTTTAGTAAAATGAAGTTTAAATAAAAATATTTAAAAAAAAACTAAAATCATTAATGACAAATAGAAATATAAAAGAAAATTATAAAAATGCTTAAAAGCACATAACAAATTTAGCAAAACTGAACATTAAAATAAACTAAGACTAAGCTAAATTAGTAATATCAATGATGCATTTATGGTGTTATTTTAGCATTATTGATATTCAATATTAATAATTGTTTGTTTGTAATTAATAATTAATTAATTGATATTGAGTTAGTTTCAGTTTGTTTTAGTAATTTATTTTAATATATTATTAAAAATATTATAATTTTTTATAATAAATAATTTATATATATATATATATATATATATATATATATATATATATATATATATATATATATAATTTTTTTAGTTCAAGTTAAACTACAATGATTTCAGTTTTCAGTTTTTTGTGTTAAAAAAAGAGCAATCCTGTTAAACATCTTTCTTTTCCACAGATATGTGTGAGTGAACTATTGATTTTAAAGTAGTTATTATTTCTATATGGTTTAAATACATTTTTAGAGAGTGTGTGTCATCAGATCCGGAAATAGAGACAGTGTGTGTATCCTGTGATTTGGTGAGTGTTGTGAATGCAGAGTTCAGAACTAACACACAAGCCTCTTCTCATGATAATGGACTGCAGAAGCTGCTTATGTTTCAGCCAGATTTACCCATTACTGTCTTTTCTACCTGCTGGCTGATGGGAATCTCGCAGACACACTCTCCTCATCTAGCATCATATCAAGACAGAAAATGAGTCTGTAGAAATGTAACTCAGTATTCCAGATTTGAACCACCGCTTCTGAGCGGGTGAGATTGGCCTGGACGGACACCGCATTTTCTTCTTCTCTGTATTTGTTCTCATGCATCTCTCTGGTGTTTATGTTTATGCAGGTGGAATCGAGATTAATGTGGCCCACGACTCGCATTGATTCAGTCTGTACACGTATGTGGCGGCCACTACTAACATCCACCCTCACATCTGTCCAGAGTATAGTCAACTTACGCTGAGGCCGTGAAGTTCATAGGCTTTGATGAAGCTCGAAGGCAAGTACATTTTGCACTAAAATGACATTAGCCAAGTGTTTATCCACAGTTATACATTTGAATATCGCATAAAACATTTGGGTAACACTTTACTTGAAGGGGTGTGCTTAAGACTGGCATGACACCTTCATAATTATGACATGACACATGCTATGAATATGAAGGAGGTTTTATGCATGTTTATGACAACTGTCATTAAGTGTCATTCACTCAGTTATGACATTTTTAATGCAAATACGACATTGTTTGAGATGTCTTTATGACACCCTGACATAAACTAATACAGTAAACTGTTAGGTGGTTGGTTTTGACATTGTCACTACACAGTTGTAATGGCCTCATGACAGCCAATGTCAAAACCAACATTCTTACTTTAATAATGATTTCATTTTATTACATTTAATTATGTTAGTTATTAGAAATTTAAATGCTAAGTTGCTAAAGATTTTAACGCCTTTTATTCACCTATATTATAGAGGTAAATAAACTTTAGAGATTATATCACTTTTGCATATTTATTAGCAAATTAAATCATATGTTTATTAAAATAAATTCTATTTCTTTCTGTTTTTTTTTAATTTGTGAATCCATTTTTTATTATTAAATTGTTTTATTTTTTATTAGTATTTTTTTTTCATTTGAAATTGTTTAATTTTCTTTAGTAATTATGTTATGTGATTCTGTCAGATTTTAGATTTGATTATCAAATAAAATATTTAAAAAACATGGCTATATCATTTTCATAAGTACATTTATTTTGCTCATTTATTAGCAAATTAAATCTATATCTTTAAAATAAAATCTAATAGTGTTTTCCATTTTTATTATTAAATTATTATTATTTTTTGTAAAAAAAAAATTTCATTTGGAATTGTTTAATTTTCTTTTGTAATTATGTTATGTGCTTCTGTCATTAACATTTAGATTTTAGTTTAATTTAATGTTTCAGTTTATCTTTTGTTTAGTTTTAAGTTTTATTCAATTACAGGTAGTAATTTTTAGCGCTTCAACAAACTTATTTCAGGCAATATTTGTTTAAGTTAATCTAATATTACTTTATTTTATTTCACCTTGATTTCAAATAATGTTCTAGAATTTCATATTAAATGAATGTTTTAAATATTTTTTAGTTGAGGATATTATCTATCTAGATCTTTGTATAGATTGAGTGTTTGTGTGACACAGGTCATCTGCTTCACCTCCACATCTTCTCTGTTTGTCCACAGAAAACAATATTCATCACAACATGTCTTCCTTCAATCTGAGTCTGTGGGTTTGGGATATTTAAGGACAAACGCCATTCGAGTTTGTGAAGTATCCTTTCTTTTGCATGCTAAGCCATGTCTCATGCTCTTATCTGCCCCTGAAAACATCTAAATGTAACAGACACTTTATTTGTTATCTGTCAATGCACAATGAAATGTATTCTGCATTAAAACGTCTCCATATAAGAGTTAACGTGAGTATTTAGCTGACTGTGTCTGTGTTAGATATCTTTACATGTTAAACATTTTACAGTGGAAAATATTACACTTTTGTTATGTTTTAATTTTCTTCCATGAGGTTTTTGGTGGTGAGGTTGTAGTTCCCTTCTCTGTCCCCAGGGGGCGTGCGAGTGCTGAAAATAAGATGGATGGTTGGAAACAGTTTGCAGTATTTTTTAGGTTTTTTAATGCAAGTACAGTTTTAATGCCTTTTATTCACCTCTTAGATTTTAGATTGGATTATCAAATAAAATATTTAAAAAATACATGGCTATATCAGTTATCATCAGTTTTCAAGTAAAGTTTTTTTTATTATTACATTTATTTTAGTACATTATGTAATTATTTTAGTTGTTAGCCGATTAAATATCAGTAATTTTCTAGATTTTAGAGGGGGATAAAATATAGAGGTAATATCAGAGTTTAATTTATTTTATTCAGGAATATGAATTTTATTACATTAAAACTATTTGTCATTTATTAGCAAATATTTTTTTATTTGTAAATTTTATATAGAATATTAGATTTATATTTTATATAGAATATTAGTCTATATTTTTATTTTATTTTTAATTCATTATATATTTGAAACTTTTTTTATAT
>JAQIUQ010006906.1:0-35000 GCA_030378365.1 Hybognathus amarus | reverse complement strand
CCCTGTTCAAACTCGTTTATCAAAACGAACAAATCTTTTTTCGTGTCATTTGGTTCATTCAAAAAATAAAATGAACAAATTGACTCAGTAAAAGATTCGTTCATTTTGATGAACGAGTTCGAACAGGAGAGTCTCAACGCATATCACTGAACAGAGCAAGGAGAGCATTTGAGCTTATAAAACTTAAACTTTAATATTTATTTTTTTAATAAGCAATCGTTTCACTTGATAAGACCCTTATTCATCGTCTGTGTCGTTTAAAGCCCTTTGAAGCCGCACTGAAACTCTCATTTGGACCTTGAACCGCTTGGACCCATTGAAGTCCATTATATGGGAGAAAATCCTGGAATGTTTTCATCAAAAACCTTAATTTCTTTTCGACTGAAGAAAGAAAGACATGGACATCTTGTATGACATGGGCGTGAGTAAATGATCAGCAAAAGTGTTTTTTAAGTGAACTACTCCTTTAAAGCACGTCAGCTGTAAGTGTTCATTTGCTTATTGCACAGTCGTGAAACTCCAAACTTATTAATCAACACGTTCTTAATGGCAATATCCATTAACTTCTGCATTAATGAAATGCATCATTGCTGTAAGAAGAGTGCTGCTGATGATACTGTATGTGTTGAACCCTCAGGTTTCTTCTGAAGCCTGATTTCATGCGCCGGCCCCGATCGCATGTTTGACCCCGTTCTCAGAGACGCGGTGGACGGAGTGACCGCTGCCACATGCAGTGTCCAGGTGTGTGTCCTTTCAGTCCGACTGAACTTTAACAGGTTTCCTGTGGTCATGGGAAATCTGCAATCAGGCTTGGAAAACCACAGGAATGTCTTTAGTGAACATGCGTTTCCCTGCGTCTGCTCTCTTCAGCGAATCAGTCAGACAGACTAAATGATTCATTCACATCTATTTATTTACATTTATTCATTTAATATGTTTTTTTAAATCCGTTGTTTCCAATGAATCAGCTTAAATCATTTAAAATCACAAAATGGTTTATTAAGCAATTTGTCTGAATATTTATTCATTTATTTATGTACATACATATATTTATTAAAATCTGCTTATTTACATTTATTAATTTCAATTTATTTGAATTTATTTAAATTTGTTCTTTTTCAATTAATAAGTGACACAGATGTAAATAAATAAGTAATTATTATTGCCTACTGATTTATTTATCTGTGTAACCTATTCATTGAAAGAACCAATTCAAGTAAATTTAAATATATGTAAATAAATAATTAATTATTAAGTACTGATTCATTTATCTGTTAAATTTACACTGTCTGAATATTTATTGACTTATTTATTTATTTAGTTTATTATTTATCTACTCAAATCCTTTTCATTTACATCTATTTAAATCTATTTCCATTTATTTATATATCTATTATCTATTCAGTGAATCAGTTATACAGACTAAATGATTCATTAGGCAATTTGTCTGAATATATTATTTATCTACTTATTTACATTTTATTAATTACAATTTATTTTATATTTATTTAAATCAGTTCTTTTCAAGTAATAATTTAAACAGATGTAAATAAATAAACAATTATTGCCTCCTGATTCATTTATCTATTTAAATTGACTTTAATTGGTTCTTTTAAGTGAATCAGTTAGAAATGATTCACACACTTTGTGTGAATATTTATTAACATATTATTTATTTATTCAAATCCATTTTTTTACATCTATTTAAATCTATTCACATTTATTTATATATTAATTATCTATTCAGTGAATCAGTCTAGACCGACTAAATGATTCAATAGGCAGTTTGTCTGAATATTTATTTATTTAAATCTATTTATTTATTTCAGTAATTGTAATTTATTTTAATATTATTTTTTAAATTAGTTAAATGATTTACTTAAATGATTTGTTTTTATTTATTATTTTTAAATATCTTTATCCAGTAACCATAAACAATTGGAAAGGTCGTGGAAAAAATAATAATCATGGACTCTGATTGGTCTAGGAATTCTTCCTTTAAAACCAAGTGAAAAGACACTTTAACACATTGGCTGAATAATAACACTTCAGGGTTGACAGACACAGTGTTTGTTATTGCTAGTGTTACACTGTTAATTATGTGACTCTAATAAGTGTACTGTGATTCATTCACTGTGAGTGTAAGCGTCTGCCTGTACCCTGCTGTTGTCACTTCAGAAAATGACGTGTTTTGTCTCTCAGGTGATCTCTGGACAGTTTTTGTCCGGAGAAGAAGATCGGCACGTACGTGGAGGTGGACATGTACGGCTGCCCACGGACACCATCCGGAAAGAGTTTCGCACCAGGATGGTGATGAACAATGGGCTTAATCCAGTGTACAACGCAGAATCATTCGTCTCTCAGAAAGGTAACCTTTATGCCAGTGACGTCTTTGTCTCAAATACGACTCTTTACCCTGAAGAGCCACGGTGCTCGTTCTCAATGATTCTTAAAGGAGTTGTTCACTTTTAAAAAACCTTTGCTTGATAATCTACTCACCCCCATGTCATCCAAGATGTCCATGTCTTTCTTCAGTCCAAAGAAATTAAGGTTTTTGATGAAAACATTCCAGGATTTTTCTCCATATAATGGACTTCAGTGGGAACCAAACGGTTCAGTGTCATGGATACATATCGCCTTCACTCGGACATGCAAATAAAATAAAATGCACAAAAAACGTGTCCCTGTATGAATGAACAGTAATGCATGAATTTATGACAAGAGTGCGCCTCAAAAAACCGACTTTCTGACCTTTGTCACAAAAAGTCGAAGCCACACACTTTTAATAATTTAAACTTTGGTTTTTAGTGCTAAAAGTTCATAATAAAACAATTTAGTATTTTGTCAATAAAAAAATATATTTTAAAAAAGTAAGGTAAGATAGTCCTCTGAAAGGTGTCACATATTATATATATAATATATAATTTTTTTATTATTATTATACTACACATATTTTAGTAGCTATTTTATAAATATATATATATATATATATATATATATATATATATATATATATATATATATATATATATATATATATATATATATGCATCATTTGGAGAAAGCTTACTGAATCTTAGAATTCATCCTGTGAAAACCGTTTTGAAATTTGGATGTTGCTGTCCTTGCCATAGAAACAGTATTTTTTATTAGGCCCCTCCCCTTTTGGGTATCATCTTTCATAATTTATTATCAAAACCTTTCTAATCTTGACAAAACACATATTGTCAGAAAGGTCTGAGGTCTCAGGCTCCCATATTCGGAGGACAGTAGACTGTACATCAAGATTATTTTTTATGGCAGAATGCATACGAT
Organism: Hybognathus amarus; assembly: GCA_030378365.1. NCBI lineage: Eukaryota > Metazoa > Chordata > Actinopteri > Cypriniformes > Leuciscidae > Hybognathus > Hybognathus amarus. Next base: position 31,685 of record JAQIUQ010006906.1, on the reverse strand, counting down.
TTTAGTTCAGTGAGAGTCCAATGGCACACCCTGGTGACTGATTTCAAATTGTTATAACGCCTAACACAAATACTCATGGGAACTTCAATTTTTGTGATATCAACTTCAAATTTGGAACACAACTTGTTTAGATAAATAGCTTTCATTTTATAGTAACTCCACACTCAAAAATATTTTGTAAAATGTTTGTTTTCTTTAAAACCAAACTTAGATATATATTCCAGAGCATTCTTGAATTACAACCATTTAAGTTTGTATAGTGCATTTTAATGTAGATTATCAAAAGGTGGGGTAGACAGGTAAAGGGTTAAGGTACAGATTCTTGACATAGTGTGCCTTTAACTATTCTCAGGTCACGTCTCTCTTGTTTGTGCGTTTGAAACCCCTTCCTCTAGTCAGAAACACTAGCAGAGCAAATGACACGTGACGCCTCGATCCCACAGGTGATCCTGCCGGATCTGGCTGTGCTCCGGTGGCCGTGTACGATGACAACAGTAAACTGATCGGAACAGCGCATTCCTCCCGCTGGATGGGACTTCAAGTTGCGGCTATAGGCACATCTCCCTGAGGGAACGAGTACAACAAACCTCTGTCTCTGGCCACCGTCTTCTGCAACATCATCCTCAAAACATACGTGCCTGACGAGGCTTCGGAAGGTTAGCACGCTAACATGAGGAAAGCAAGTCCTTTGAGTTTCATCACAAGTTTTCACGCTGACAGATCTTTTTCCTTTCAGCTATTGTAGATGCCCTGTCTGATCCCAAAAAGTTCTTATCCATCTGTGAGAAAAGAGACGGACCAAATGAGAGCGCATGGGCATTGAGAACGGTGAGCATCTGCATCATTTAATGCTCTGCACAACCTTGAAAAAGTCTCGTTCATGTACTTTAATCAGTTCTTCAACTGTACCAATCGACTGCTATCATTAAACTTTCAGCATTGATGTGTTTCTGTGGCACAAAGATGTTCCAAGAGCTTCTGATGTGCTTTTTCAGGCATTTTCTCACTTGTGCATCTATTTGATACACATGTTGGCTGCTTAATTTTACATGCACAAGTGTTTTGACAAAATTATTAAAGATAGTATAACTCTTGCTTCAGGATAATGCATAATCCAGTCGTTTATTTCCCATGCTGTGAAGGTGAATGATGATGTTTAATGCATTCTGGGTGTTTATTCAGTCAGATATTGCTGATGTGCCGAATGACACCTGGATGGGGAATAAGAAGCGGAGAGTGAATTCGGCCACGACGACACCGCAGAAGGGTACTCTGTGAAACCGGGACAGAATACGGGTCACCTGTTCCAAAGAGGGTAAACTATAAAAGTTCATACGAGTTAGGCATGGGAAGTGGCTTTGTGTTGGAGGAACAGAAATACAAAAATCAGTCTGTAAAAGTATAGAGCTATATACTGGAATGTGGATCAGATAATTTGATCAGTTTTGAACTAATCATTTTTATATATTATATATTTGTATAATAATGAATCTAATGTACATGTATTACTTTAGCAAACACTTTAATTCAAAGCAATTTAGTAGTTTAACATATTCTGGAAGTGAAATGGGACAAATGAATATATGAATGACTCAATACAATTTCTATATTATCAGTTATATATACATACAAATATATTTTGAATCTGAAAACCTAATGGATACATACTGTGTGTGTGTATGTATGTATATATATATATATATATATATAAATATATATATATATATATATGTGTGTGTGTATGTATATATATATATATATATATATATATATATATATATATATACACACACTACTGGTCAAAAGTTTTTAATTACGGTTACAATTTTTTATGATTTTAAGTCTCTTATGCTCACCAAGGCTGCAATTATTTGATTAAAAAAAATACAAAAAAAAAGTAATATTGTGAAATATTATTACAATTTTAAAACAGCAGTTTTCTATGTGAATATATAGTGAAGTGTAATTTATTCCTGTGATCAAAGCTGAATTTACAGCATCATTACTCCAGTCTTCAGTGTCACATGATCCTACACAAATTATTATAATATGATGCTCAAGAAACATTTATGATTATGATCCATGTACATTTTTATTTCAGGATTCTTTGATGAAAAGAAAGTTCAAAAGAACAGAATTGATCTGAAATGGAAAGCTTTAGTAATATTAATCACTACCATTCAAAAGTTTGGGGTCAGTAAGAATTTATTTTTTTATTTTTGGGGGATCAAGGATGAGTTAAATTGATCAAAAGTTACAGTAAAGACATTTATAATGTTAGAAAAGATTCTATTTTAAATAAATGCTGTTCTTTTGAACTTTCTATTCATCATAGATTTTTGGAGGGAAAAAATGTTACATGACTGTTTTCAACATTGAAAATAATAATTTATGTAAATTACACTTTAAAATATATTAAAATAGAAAACAGTCATTTTAAATTGTCATAATATTTCACAATGTTAATGTTTGTCATTTTTTTTCATCAAATAAAGCAGCCTTGGTGAGCAGAAGAGACTTCATTTAAAAACATAAAAAATCTTACTGATCTAAAACTTTTAACCGGTAGTGTATATATAGAACATTTTCAGAGTTTTAGTTTAAGGACTACATTAAGCTACTATACATAATGTTGATTATAATGTATAATAATGCAATAGGGGAATATGTGTCCAATGTCAAATGCCAACATTATTTTAAATATATCTAGTCAGTGAAAGAGTGCAAGCATAGTTGCATGTACAATAATTCAGTAATTTCAGCTTCAGAATCATGAATATTGTTATTCTGGTGTCACCATTGTCCTTGAGTCCAAACCTGTTCATTTAAACACACAATGTAAAATCAAAGTTAGCATTTTAATCAAAAGTACATTTTTTGTTGACCTTTTACCATATGTCTTGGAGTATCGCAATAATATCGTATTTTGATGTGTCCAATCGTGACATGAGGGACCCTATAAAGCACACATCTCAGAATCAGTTCATTAGTTTACATTTGCATTAACATATTTTGTTTTGTGAACCTCAGATGCATCAATTCTCACACCTCAACTGACCATCGATGACTTACAGCAAACCAAGGTGACAACCCAACCAGACGCTTCTGTCAGAAACACAATAAAGCATGTGATTTGCATAGCTGAAATGTGAAATATGACAGCGCTGTATTCATTTGTCTATAACCTCTCCCCAGACATACATGAAACTAGTCAAGAAGCAGCAGAAGGATGTGGAGGCTTTGAGAAGAGGCATGCTAAGGTGACCGAAGGCTTTTGTATCCTTGAGTTCATTGAATTGATTATGAACACTTTGCCGAGTGTCACACACACTGAAGCCTGTAGGGCAGGAACACTGACAGCACGGATACAAAGACAATCCTGCTTCCTATTTCAGGCACACGCTGCACTGCAGAGGCGCCCACTGTGCTCAAGTGGACAGGATTGTTGCTCAACATGATAAAGAGAAGCAAGCGCTGGAAGAAGCAACTCGAAAAAGGCTGCGAGAAAGCGAGGTGAACGTGATATTACGTTTTTCATTGCACTCAGGTGTACTTTCTCTTCATTCTGGTACTGTTGATTGTTCAGTTTCAGGTGTTCACGTGTACTGTGGCACCAAACACGTGTGTTCACTTCAGGCACATATATGAATGTGAATTTCCCTCGTGATGTTTGAAGTCAGTGTCTGAATCAGCTGTGATTTGATGATTTATTTAGTGGATGAAGTCCGTTCTGCTGAAATTCACACAGGTGGAGAGAATCACATGAACTATTCACATGATGCTCAAACAAACACAGTGCTGTGACATTCAGGCATTGGAGTCCATTATAATATACGATATGACATTTTATAAATAATATTTTTTCACACATTATTACTTTGTAGCATTTATATAATCACAATAAAAAGGCATTCGCTCATTCAACTCATTTTACTTTTGAAATTTGGCATATTCTTGAGTGTAGTGAATGGATGGATGGATGGATGGATGGATGGATAGATTGTTGATGGCTGGATGGATAGATAGATGGATGGATAAATAGATGGATAGATGGATGGATAGATAGATAGATGGATGGATGGATGGATGGATGGATGGATGGATGGATGGATGGATGGATGGATGGATGGATGGATAGATGGATAAAATGGATGGATGGATGGATGGATGGATGGATGGATGGATAGAGATGGATGGATAGATGGATAAATGGATGGATGGATGGATGGATGGATGGATGGATAGATGGATGGATAAATATATGGATGGATTGGTGGATGGATATAAATATGGATGGATAGATAGATGGATGGATAGATGAGATGGATAGATGGTAATAAATATGGATGGATGGATGGATGGATGGATGGATGGATATGAATATGGATGGATGGATGGATGGATAAAATAGATGGATAAATATATGGATGGATTGGTGGATGGATATGGATAAATGGATGGATAGATAGATGGATGGATGGATGGATGGATGGATGGATGGATGAGATGGATAGATGGATAGATTGTTATAAATATGGATGGATGGGTATAAATATGGATGGATAGATGGATGGATGGATAGATGGATAAATGAATGGATGGATGGATAGATGGACTGGATAATGGATACGATAGATGGATGATGGATGCGATACATAGATGGATGGATGGATGGATGGATGGATGGATGGATAGATGATGTTATAAATATGGATGGATGGATATAAATATGGATGGATAAATGGATGGATAGATAGAAGGATGGATAGATGGTTATAAATATGGATGGATGGATGGATGGATAGAGATGGATAAAATAGATGGATAAATATATGGATGGATTGGTGGATGGATATGAATATGGATGGATAAATGGATGGATGGATAGATAGATGGATAGATGGTTACGAATATGGATGGATGGATGAAGATGGATGGATGTTGATAGGATGGATGGATGGATGGATGGATGGATGGATAAATAGATGGATACAATATGGATCAGATATGGATGAATAGGATAGATGGATGGATAGATAGATGGATAGATGGTTATAAATATGGATGGATGGATGGAATGGATGATGGATGGATGGATGGATGGATGGATGGATGGATGGATGGATGGATGGATGGATGGATGGATGGTTGGATGGATAAATAGATGGATGAATAGATGGATCAATATATGGATGGATGGATAGATGGATGGATAGATATATGGATATATGGTTATAATATATGGATGTATGGATGGATGTAATAGATGGATGGATGGATGGATGGATGGATGGATGGATAGATGGATGGATAGATGGTTATTAGGATGGATGGATGGATGGATGGATGGATGGATGGATATAATAGATGGATGGATGGATGGATATAAATATGGATAGATAGATAGATAGATAGATAGATAGATAGATAGATAGATAGATAGATAGATAGATATATAGATAGATAGATAGATAAGATATGGACATAGATAGATTGTAAAGTGTAAGCACTTCTCTCAGTCATATTTTCAGTACAGGACCAAACACACTCTCATTGTTTGTTCATCCAGTGAAAGTTACAGCCTTGAAATGAGCAGAGACATCGAAAGGCAAATGAACACAGTAACGACCAATCACAAATCCAAGGTATCGAACTGATTTTCATTTGTTCCGTTCACATTCCTGCTACTTGTTTTACAATTTGAATATCAAAACAAAATGTGCTTGTGTCCCTGTCCGCAGGTGAAGGACGTGGTGGGCGGCTCACGCGTCTGAATGGGCCGAGATGATCAAGAGTCATTCGTCTGAAGAACAGGCTGTGAGAGAGCAGCACGTCATCCAGCAGTGTGAGACGCTCCGAAAGCTGATGTTCATGGAGCATGACCAGCAAACACACCAGCTCACACTCGTCCATGAGAGGTGAGTGCCGCGGAGAGAGAGCTTCTGAAGAAAGCGCAGAGCTTCTGAGTCCGAGCTGAGTTCAGATGAAAGCTGGTGTAGTGTCCGTGAAGTGTTCACCTCTCACGACTCGCATCTCTCTACAAAGATGTTCTTGTCTTTAAAGCTTTCTGCGCTACTGAATCACACCGTTTTTGATGTGTTTGTGCCATTCAGCTAATTTGTGTGAACATAAAGTGAACTGTATTTGCTATTCATATACTTTCTAAAATATTTTATGCATTCATATTTTTTATATATATATATTATGTGTATATATATGTGTGTGTGTGTGTGTGTGTGTGTGTGTATATGGAAACATTACTGTTTAACGTTTTTGTGGGTTTAAGTCTCTTTATTTGATCAAAAATACAGATAAAACAGTAATACAAGTAATGGTTTTCTATTTTAATATTCTTTAAAATACCATTTATTTCTGTTATGCAAAGCTGTATTTTCAGCATCATTACTTCAGTCTTCAGTGTCACATGATCCTTCAGAAATCATTCTAATGTGGATTTATTATCAAATGTTGAAAACAATTTTTTTCTTTTTTTTTTTTAAACTGATTTTTCTTTTTTTCTTCTTTTTACGGGATACTTTGGTGAATAAAAAGTAAAAAACAAAACAGTATTTATTAAAAAAATTAATCTTTTGTAACAATACACACTACCGCTCAAAGGTTTGGGGTCAGTTATTTATTTTATTTCTTTTTTTTAAATAAATTACTACTTTGATTCAGCGTTAAATTGATGGTAAAGATTTATATTATCAGAAAATAATTCTATTTTGAATAAACAATTTTACAAGTATTACTAAAAGTATTATTACTATAAAAAAAAATTAAGCAGCACAACTGTTTCCAACATTTGATACTAAATTATATTAGAGTGATTTCTGAAGGATCATGTGACAATGAAGACTGGAGTAAAATTCAGCTTTGATCACAGGAAAAAATTACATTTTACTATATACTAAAATAGAAAACTATTATTTTAAAGTGTAATAATATATATTTATATACTACTGATAGATATATTATATGTACGAAGAGTTGAGATGCAAAAACCTCTTAGTCACATTTGAAATGTTCTTCTAGAATGATCATTTTTATCAAACTTGTATATTTATTAGGGCTGTCAAACGATTAATCGCATCCAAAATATATATTTTTTTACATAATATATGTGGGTGCACTGTGTATAATTATTTTGTATATATATAAATACATACACATGCATGTATATTTAAGAAATATTTTCATGTATATAGATTTATATATAATTTATATAATATATAAATATTTTATATGTAAATAATATTATTTTCTTAAATATACATGCATGTGTGTGTATTTCTATATATACAAAATAATTATAAACAGTGCACCCACATATATTATGTAAACACAAACTTTTATTTTGGATGCAATTAATGCGATTAATCGTTCGACAGCCCTAATATTTAAGTTCAGTAATTTCACTTAAATTACAATTTATAGGTAATCTTCATTGCAATTTAAGTGAAATTACTGAACTTAAATATACAAGCTTGATAAAAATAATCATTCTAGAAAAAATTTCTTAATACATAGGCTATACAAATATGTAAACTTAGACTGAAAATAGTGTTCTTGTAAAGATTCGTCAATACACTTTTTAAAAATTTGAAAAAGTATTTTTTTTTATAGTTTATATGATTGTGCCGTGTGCATTTAAATGAAGTCAGTGTCATTGTTTTCTGGGCACACATGCCTCCTCTTTTATGCAAACAGTGCGTGCCGGATTAACAGAAGACATCACTGTGTGTCTGTTAATTGCTATTAACATCTGTGTACAGTTTTTATTGATCGTGTCCGCAGTAATTCATTAAGTGATGGATATGTCCAGGCATATATCCAGAAGTGAAGTCAAGCGCACCTTCAGCATTTGCAGTCCCGGTAAAGTCCTGTGTTGTGGGGAATTGCTCCATGGGAAGTGTGAGCTGCACTAATTTTGTAGGCATAGCCTGATTTGCATAATTCGTTTAGTGAATCGAGTGCTGAAACAATGCAGTCGATGCTTGCTAAACAACACTATCAGTGGGTGCAATTCATTCTCACTGAATTCTCCCTTGTGTGCGTTTATGGGCTTTTGTTCCAGACGGACACGTGTGTGTGTGTGTGTGTGCTGTTCTTGCAGCTGCTGTTTTGTTCTCTGTGGAGTTAATGTAAAATATACAATAAGAACACAGAGTTATCAAGCGTTTATTATTGCAATTGCACTTTAAACTGCATATACTTTCCACTTCTGCTGCACAATGCAAACAAGATATTATCACAGCATATGAGTCCTTTTATATTGCAATAAACAGTCTCGCAAATGAGTTATTTTTGCTGAAAATAAAATAAAAATAGTTCATATGTGTAACTATGTGATATATTTATGTATAATTAAATGTATTAAATACTCATTTGATTATTTTCCTTTCATTAGAAATTTGATGGACTCAAAAGAAAAACCTCAATTACAAATAACGGTAACACTTTACCAAAAATACAAAAACTTTAAAAGCATTTATTAACCTTAGTCAACATTTACTAATACATTATTGAAATCGAAAGTTGTATCTATTATGTACTTTAATGAACCTGAGCTAACATGAAGTAACAATCACAGTTTTTTTTTATATATTATAAAAATACATTTATAGTAACAAATGTATTGCTCATTGTTAATTTTAGTTAAAGGAGTAGTACACTTTTAAAAAAACTTTTGCTGATAATTTACTCACCCCATGTCATCCAAGATGTCCATGTCTTTCTTTCTTCAGTTGAAAAGAAATTAAGGTTTTTGATGAAAACATTCCAGGATTTTTCTCCATATAATGGACTTCAATGGGGTTCAAACGGTTCAAGGTCCAAATGAGAGTTTCAGTGCAGCTTTAAATGACACCAGATGATGAATAAGGGTCTTATCTAGTGATTTATCATTCAACGAACTAAATGAACGAAATGACTGAAAGATTCGTTTATTTTGATGAACGAGTTCGAACAGGAGAGTCACGAAAGTTGCATCACAGAGCAAGGCGAGCATTTGAGCTTATAAAACTTTAACTTTGTTATTTATTTTTTAGATGAGCGATCGTTTCGCTTGATTAGACCCTTATTCATCGTCTGGTGTCGTTTAAAGCCCTTTGAAGCTGCACTGAAACTCTCATTTGGACCTTGAACCGTTTGGACCTCATTGAAGTCCATTATATGGAGAAAAATCCGGAATGTTTTCATCAAAAACCTTAATTTCTTTTCGACTGAAGAAAGAAAGACATGGACATCTTGGATAACATGGGGTGAGTAAATTATCAACAAAAGGTTTTTTTAAAAGTGAACTACTCCTTTAATAATTAGGACCTTATTTTAGGTGTTAAATGAATGTCACATTGAGTACTAATATTAAAAAAAAAAACATATGTACAAAACTTGCATGGGACTCTCTTTTTTATAAATATATAAACGTAAATACAGCTCAACGTTTAACATCATCAGAGCAAACCAATGATTGTCCTTCTCCTCTTCCAGACAGAGTAAAGAGCTGCGAAACCAACCAAGCGAAGACCTCAATGGAGAGCAGCAAAGCCATCAGTCAAGACAAAAGCATAAAGAACAAGGCTGAGAGGAAACGGTAATAATAACTGCCCCTTTAAAGATCATACGGCCTGCATTACTTTATAGTTGCTCTTTCCTTTGGGCTATGCTTGTATTCTGAGACATTGCTATTACAGTGTAATGACCAAACAGAACCAATCTTGTGCAATTTCATCCATATCATTTGGGAAAACACCATCTATAACTATTACTGTATTCTTCTCATATCGCATTAGTGATGTTCTAGTCAGTGCACTAGTTTCCACCATTGCAAAATTTGATTTAATTTGTTATTCTCTCCAAATTTGACCATAAGTGCATACGTCATACAGGAAAATAAACTTCATCTTCACAATGCTTTGATATGTTGACATTAAACTTTGTTTTTAGGTAAACCACATGTTTTTGCACCGTAATAAACTTCTACAAATCTATAACAACAACATCAATCTATAGACCAAACTTCACAAATGAGGTTTTCATTGCTTTTTGACTTTAACACACCGATAAATTGAAAACACCAAAGAGAAGCTGAGGGTGTTTTGGGAAACTTAGAGATGTTAAAATGAAACTTGGTAATCATCATTGTCATCGTCCATAGGGTGTGCACAAAAGTGTAAGCCAGTGCCACCTACTGGTCAAAAGTTATAACTTACAAGCAATAATCTACTTCTAGGCTTTACAAACTCTGACATTATATCCGCAGGAGAGTTCGAGAGCTGAACAGCACGAACACAAGGAAGTTTCTTACAGAAAGGAAAAGGGTAACGATTCTCAATCTTGTTTCAGATGTGTTTTTTTTTTTTCAAATGCATGTTTCTAATTATGTAAATGAACATGGGCGTTGATTGACAGCTCGCCTGAAACAGTCCAAAGAGAGCGAGCAACTCCAGGCGGCTCAGCGGGAACACCTCGAGAGGCTGGAGAAACACAACGAGGAGGTATTTCAATGTTTGGGTCTCTTCCTGCTGTGCTGTGCCACTTCCACATAACGAATGTGCTTCTGTAATTAATATCCATATCCATATAAAGGGATAACAGACTCTCTTTCATATTTCGAATCTTTTGAAATGTTGATTTGGTCAAACAGGATTAATGTTTTAGAGGCACAAACCAGTGAACCGACATCACAAACACACCACTGAATTCATTAATCCTTAATCATGCAAAATGATGTCACTTCCTTGAAGATGATGTCATAATTGATTTTTTATTTGACAAAAGACTGAGGATGGAAAGTGATATAGGAAAAACGAAAAAAATATAAATTGATTATTATCAGTTGAGTTAACCCTGTAAAGCCTGATATGAGAAATTAAAATTTTTATTGAAAACTTTAGACAATATTTAAAAAATATATATATATTTTTAAGTATGCATATGTGTCATTGTTGGGTATCATATTTGATAAATCAAGCTTTTATGGCTCATATAGTGAAAATATGGAGTAAAGCTCCAGGCACAAACTGAACAGAAAACATGCAATTTAATGCGTTGCTGATATTTATTTTGACATATAAGAAATATGCTAATTTTTAGTGGTTGTGGGCGGAGCATGAGCAATATGACGATCTATTGCTCGGAAAATCCAAAAGGCTTGATTATTGAGAAGGTTTCGGCTTTTTGGGGATAAAAAAAGGAGTGAATGTGTTGTTTTTCATTGTATGGTGGTCGTCCACACACTGCATAGACACATTTATATGCAAACAGCTTACAAATTTGAATTTTGCATACCAATGACCCAAACTACTGACATCAAATGCATATAAATATCAGTCATCACTCTATAACATTTTTTATTTAAATGCTTAGTTTTTGGATCAAATCTCTGCAGTTTTCATATAATGCAATGCAATACAATGATGATTGAGAGATGAACAGATAAACCTTCCTCAAAAGCCTGATGATCATATTTGAGACTCACATTTGAACATGATTTTATTAAAAAATAATAAATGGATAATCAAAGTTGCTTCAGTCCAGCTGATCTTGAAATATCAGGAACAATATTAAAGTTGACTTGATTTGAATTAGTGCAGATTTCATAGCAAAGGTGGACGCTTGTACAGTTACATTATAAACTATATCAGATTTTTTTAATTTTTTGAAACTTGATTAGAAATGCTAATAAATGATGGTTTTGTTCTTAAATTATTTTAAATTATAAGATATAATAGTGTGGCATGACAATATAATGCACAGCAGGAATGACCCGTTTGATGATGCATGAAACTGTCACGTGGATGTAATAAATCACTCACCATGAATTTTATTTTGTCGTTTATTTAGCTGTTGAACTCCTGCTATGCAAAATCACAATGCCAAGGTAGGACTTTCCTCTCTTAAATCAATTTTACAACGCCTCCCCTTCCCATGATTCTTTCATTTCTCCCCGTATGGAAGTCCAGTCCATCATGTGTGTGAGTTATTGCTCGTCCTCCACACGTTCACAGACTACTGAGCAGACAGAGCCGTTCCTCATGGGTTCTCTGTTTATTTTGCCCGTCAGGAAGCTTGCACTCATCTGGAGATGTCAGTGCAGTGTTCATGCTATAAACAACTGTGTAAAAAATTGATTGAATACTGAATTTTGCCTTTTGTACCACAAAAGTGAAACCTCTCTCCTCAGTTACTCAATGTCATTCCATCCTAAAGCCTTTTGACTTTCTTTGTTCTGAGTTCACTCGGGTCTGTCAAGATCCAGAAAGGAGGAACACAACCCTCACCTTTTGGCTTTCACTGAAGAAAGTATTTTTGCCTTGTTTTCCAGTACAAATACCTAAACACGCATAAAGCAAGAGACACCCCCTTTTGAGCGTTGACGTGAAAATGCACTACCCAAACTTAAACCCTTTGGACTAAAGACTTACGAGTTGGTCTCTTTTAAAAGAAGACACTTGGCAGATTATTGCTGAAGTGGAATAAATTAATAGAAGTACATTTTATAAAAGTTATTGAAGTTTAAGTTTATTGTTATGAAAATATAGTTTTCTTTTATTTAAAAAATATATAAATTAATATAGGTTTCATCCTAAAAATGACAAAGTCAAAGCCATATATCTAAACAATTTGAAGTTATTATCACAAACATTGAAGTTTGTTTATGTGTAATACCAAAAAAAGCCACTGGGGACATTGAATTAAATCCCATTGAGTTTAATTGTGTGCATTCTGCCATAACATATTAATACATTTCTGTCCAAATATCACTTCTGTCACAAAATATGGAACCTTGAAGACTCAGACCTTTCTGACAATATGTGTTTTGTCATGATTATAAAAGGTTTTGTTCATAAATTATGAAACATGATGGTGCCCAAAAGGGCGGAGCCTGATAAAATAATTTAGAGTACCGTTTCTATGGTAACACAACAATATCAATTTCAAAATAGCTTTCACAGGATGAATTCTGAGTTTGTAAGCTTTCAAATGATGCCTAATTTATGATAACTACTAAAATATGTGATGTAATAAAAAAGGTGATCAAAATATATTTTAGGGGATAATAAATATACTTTTTAGAGGATAATATTTTTTTATTGACAAATACAAGATTATATGTTTTATTGTGAACTTTTAGCATGCAAATCAAAGTTTGAATGATTAAAAATGTGGTTTTTGACCTTTTGTTAAAAATGTGAAAACTTTTTATGCGCACACTTATGCATCATATATTAATCCATTACTCTTCCAACATATATTTAGTCTGCAAAATCGTCCACAAATATGTATTCTGAGTCTTAGACCTTTCCAACGATATATAGTTTGCCATGATTTAGTACACAAATATTAAGTAAACTTAAATATCCTGCTAGGAAGAGATTAAATATTGTTTTCTGAAAAATGTAACGTTACCAAAATAAAGCGAGTTTATGATTAAAACAAGAATATCCGCCAATAGGGTCAAACAAATAAACTTAATTCAAGATTGTATTTTCTGACTCTATTTGTCAATATTTTAAGACTTGACACATGACTTCCCAAGTAAATGTATATTGATTCAAGAATGTTTAGATATTTGTACTGGAAAACAAGACTTTTTTTGCAATGCATCACACTTTTTGCTGTGATGCATTGCAATATATATATATATATATATATATATATATATATATTATATATTTATTTTTTTATTTTTTTATTTATTATTTTATTTTTTTTGCAATGCATGAACTATTCCTTTAACATGTTTGACATTGCAAATGTTCTCAACTCCAGACTGAGGTTGTGCATGTTAAATGTTTGTGTTTCTTTTGCTGTTGATTTAAATGCAGTGCATAAATGAGTTCACTTCATCTACTACAATCAGCAGAGGAAACACTGAACGTCACATTGCATTTCCTCTGATGGCTGGTGCAGAGTCCTATAATACGCTTCCCAACCAGCCTAATCTAACTAAAACACAGGACGTGTCATGTGACCAACTTCAAAATGTTGTTTGTGAGCTTGCAATATCCTCCATACAGAAATGTTTGTTCCCCAGTGCACATCTCATGTTGAGATGTCATTCAATAAACAGGATTTGTGAAATCCAGGGCTTTTTATAACTCTGCTCTCTCTCGATAGCATTTCCTCTAGAGGCCGGCACTGTAATTCCTCATTAAAGAGAGACTATCGTGCTACTCCCCATGTTCCTCTTCTTTAGTGTGTAATGTTGCTGTTTGAGCATGAAAACGCTCCAGTTCTCCTCTATATCAGTGTTTCTGAACTCCTGAAACGCCTCCATTATAGTCGAACATGTCACAATATTCCTCATTATAATAATTAATATGCAGAATAAAGGGGCGGGGCCTGATTGAGTTAGTAATGTGTTTAACTGGCAGTTATGGTAAGGGCGGGACATTTCCAAACACACTCGAAGCGCTCGACCAATCACAACACACTGCTCCAGCGACCAATCAGAGCACAGTGTGCTTCAGAAGGAGGGGCTTCATAGAGACAGGAAGTAAACAGAGCGTTACTGACAGACTGGGAAGAGAGAGCCGCAACAATGGAGAATATGAGGAAAATAATCAACATTTCAAGCAGGAAAACCTGTTCTAGTAGAGCCAGAAACACATCAGAGACTTTGTAAAAGAGCGTAACATTTTTTCTTCACTGTCATTACAGGACAACGAGACTCGACACATGAGGACACAAGAGGACAGACTGACGACCAATCAAACTTCGCGGCTCATTTGAGGTCACACAGTGAGAACACACCCGTAAACGCACTTTACACTCTTAAATGCACATAGAATCTGTTTTAGTGATGACCGCTTCATATTTATTTACTTTTTTATGAATGTTGAAATATTTATGAATATTGTATATGAGCAAACAGATGCTTAACGGATAAACTTTAAAATTTTGATCTTTGCTTTACAGTAACTTTTAAGGTCAACATGAAATTAAAATGGACTATTTATTTTTAAAGAGACATTCCTGGTATTATTGTGAATGATTGACCAGTGCTTATTATTATAAAGAATAAAAGTCTTTACAAAATGTAATAACTTGATTAACCCTGTGATAGCTATTCTGGTACAGAACGCCAACTTTTTACCACACAATCAATTTATTTTTGTATTTTGATACATATATTTTGTAAATATGGCATTACCTGAGTAAAATGAATTGTGAATGCTTTGATTTTAAGTATAAACAGCAAAATATAAATGATGTATTTGAGTCAAAATAACAGTTTTTCATACTGATATATTATAAAGATCATGCCAAATACTTGTTGCATTTGACTAAAGTAACATTACATTAAGGCTACGTCCACATTAATCCGGATACATTTGAAAATGGGGTTTTCGTTTAAAACGCTCTCCGTCCACACTAGCGTTTTCAGGCGTTTTCCGACGTTTCAGTGTGGATGAGAAACTTCTAAATTCACTTTACTGCACATGCATGAAACTTCACAAAAGCTCACTGAGATGATACAGATGGGAAAATAAATAATAACGTTATCGCACAATAGCAGGATAATTTTATTTAGCAAAATATCTCACCATCACTGATGCGTCCAGGTCGCATTTAGTCACCATATGTTTGGTCTAAAACGCAACTGCTCTCCTGTTTAACCGCAGGACAGGAGGACTGTGCTATGAAGAAAAGCACATTAAGTAACATAGAAAGTAACATATTTTAGCAATAGTGTAAAATGAATAACACATAACAGGCACAATACCGATAAACATAAATATCTATTGGTACGACATGGATCACATGACTAAACTTACATCATCGTTTTGAAATACCTCCGGTTTCACTGTCCACACTTACAACGCGAAAACTGCGTTTTCAAATTTATCCACTTTGAAACTTTTAAATTCACTTTACTGCACATGCGTGAAACTTCACAAAAGCTCACTGAGATGATACAGATGGGAAAATAAATAATTACTGGGAAAGTAATTATTTTTAGTAATTATTTTTAGTAATTATAAGTAATATAATTTAAGTAATTATTTTTATTTTCCCAAATTTGAAAACTGCGTTTTCAAATTTATCCACTTTGGAGAGCGTTTCCAAGCGATACGTTTTTGTTGACTTAAAGCGCGTCTCAGTGTGGACGGAAGGCCAAAACGGAGAGAAAATATACGTTTTCGAACGAAAACTTATTAGTGTGGACATGGCCTAAAAGTTAAGACTCACCCTATTCCTAAACGGAAATGCAGTCTTAGTCCTAACCCTACCCATAACTTCTCCATAATATAAGAGTGAAATGCTGGTGAATAACATTAATGTAGAAGCACATAACCCTGGTTGTAACCCTAAACTGTGAACTTAAATCTGAATGTTGTTTCTGGATCAACAAAGGATCATGTTTTACTTGTTGAAACCTGGTTGTTTGTTGAAATGAATGGGATCATGTGAATGCAGTTTAACGAATAATGAGCTTAATTAGTAGCACATAATGTTTATATTATGCGTGTTTTCCCTCATAGTCATCCATCTATTTCTGTAAGTGCATAACTGCAAACATGACGTTTCTTTGTCTCAATGATTATAATGCAGCATGTCAGAGATGCACAGCATTGAACAGAAAATTGCTTTTATTATTATTGTTTGTAATACTTTCTTTGACTTATTTGCACACTAAAACCAAGCTGTTGTATTGACAGAAGCGTATCGTCGTTATTTTTGTTTATGTTCTTTGTATTCCACATTATGAATTCAATTGTTGGAAGTGAAGTCAAAAGCATCGCTGGCACTGACCAGCTGTTCACTTCGGTGATGATCGAATGAATCAGGACTGTTGCTTCTTTAAAAGTGTGCGATTGCAGGCGGTTTCATCATGCACACGGGTTCAAATGTCTGCTGACCCCTTCACATAAAACACACTGAGCCAAATGATCCCCAATGAAACGTCTCCTCAAAGCGCAAATCACATGTAAGAGATTTCTATTGATGCATCGAGTCTTGCATAAAGCCTGTTCCACAACGCAGGAACATTGTCATGTAAAGTGAGCATGCAAAGATTGCTGTGGTCTATAGATTATCCACACACAGTTTCTACTCTCACTTCTTATTCTCAATTAGTGTTGGTTGCCGTCGTGTGCCGTAACAAACACAAACTTGCATGCATGAGCAGTCAACATGCTATAACCCGACTTAGTGTTGTGTTTTCTGTCTCTGAATTAGTCGTACAATCGTTGAAGCAGATTATGAGTTAATTGAGTGAAAACGCAAAGCCGATGTGTTATAATATCTCAGTGTTGGAACAGCTGCTTCTGTGATTCATTTTCCTCCCACTGAAATGTGTGTGAATACATGCGACTGACAGAATAACATCTGCACTGCGCTTAAAGCAATATTCCTGCATGTTTGCAATCTAATGACTAAATAAAACTACAGGGTGTGGTATTTTATCCAAGGTTGTATGTGTGCAAGAATGCCAAACTGAACAAATGACTTCAGTTAATGTTAAGAATCAGCTCATTTGACTTTGACGCTGATTTGACACTGACAATTTACATTTAGTGCTTAAAATACATGCATAAATTAAAGCTGCAAGCAGCGATGGGCGGGGTCTCGCACCTGTAACGCGTCGGGGTGTGAGGCGGCCGCGTTGCATATTCTGGGTGTGGCTGTGAATTTGCTACGCATCCAAATCACCCAAAAATGTACGTAAAATTCAAAATGGCGACTTCCTGTTGGGTTTAGGGCATTGCTCCAAGAGGCTGTTTTGTACGTCTGGACATGATCCATGTGCCACAGAAATTCCATACATGTAGGTCAAACGTGCGGCGGGGCTGCTTCGTTAATGGTCTTTTCCTGTTGCCAGCAGGTGGCGCTATGACTGTGGGCTAATTTCGGCATGTACATGTGTTCAGGGCGGGACTGTTGTATAACGTATAAAATTTCGGATGTACACTGAAGTTACAGCAACTTCCTGTTTCATGGTGAATCGTTGACGCCTTGGACCCGCCCGTTACGAAACTCGCAGATAGCACATCTTTTCATCGTCAATGCCTTTAGAAGGCACAGCAGAAATGTGAAGTTGATCCAACTAAATCCCTAGAAGGAGTTCGCTAAAATACGTAATAAGTAAATCATCCAAAAATTGGCGGTAAAATTAAAAATGGCCGACTTCCTGTTGAGTTTAGGGCATCGCTCCAAGAGACTTTTCTGTGCGTCTGGACATGGTAGCTGTACCACAGAAATTTCGAACATGCGGCGGGGCTGCTTCATTAATGGTCACTTCCTGTTGCCAGCAGATGGCGCTATGACTGTGGGTGAATGTCGGCATGTAGATTTGTTCAGGGGCGGGACTCTTGTCAAATGTGTAAAATTTTGTGTGAATCATCGACGTCACGGACACCGCCCATCAGACGAAAACGTGCAGATAGCACAACTTTACATCGTCAATGCCTTTAGAAGGCACAGCAGAAATTTGAAGTTGATCCGACTAAATCCCTAGGAGGAGGAGTTAAAGTACGGAGTGTGTAAATCGATCCCAAAATGGCGCAAATTCAAAATGGCTGACTTCCTGTCAAGTTTAGGGTATAGGTTCTTGAGGCTTTTTTGTGCATCTTGATATGATACACGTTCCCACCAAATTTTGTGCATGTAGGTAGAACGTCGGACGAGGGCTAGTTTTTTCTAATTTTCTAAGTGGCGCCAGCGAGCCATTTTGCCACGCCCATCAGCGAAACCCACAAAATCTGACATTTTTCACCAGTCCTGACATTGTTTTGTTTTCCCAGCTAACAAAAATTGTTTTAAGAACAGTTTGCTAATGTTTAAAGACTGTTACATGAACATTAATGGTGAACATTAAAAATAACCTTCCATGAATGGTGTATACAGTATTGTTTTTAAACCAATGTTTTGGGAAGAACATTATTACATTATTAGTGTTCATGTTCACTGGGAGGATTCATGGATTCAAAAGTACTGTATGAACTTCTGTTTTGTCTGTCAGCGTCTCGTTTGTTCATTGTAATCATGTTGCGTGTCTTGATTCAGTGAGAGAACTTCCTGTTTTGATTGTGTTTCTCTGTTACACGTCCAGCTCAGTTATGTTTCATAATACTGTATTGGACAAGTTATAGCCCCGGTCATACTGTGAAGTATGTAGCCAGATAAATAATAGAGAAGATGAGGAGGATTGTTTCGCATTCGGACCCCTTACGCTGATGAAACTGATCATCATCTGAGGAAATACAGGAGAGGTAGATGATTTCTCTTCAGAATATTCAGACATTTGTGTTAAATATGGAGAATTAACTGCGCCTGTCGAGAGGTTAAATATACCTCTGACTGTGGGGAATATTTCATATGTCTGAAACATAATCACAGGCCATAAAGACTGTGTGAGAGCAGCGGCGTGTGGTGATCACTGAGGAGAGCGACCCGGAGCCGCCGATCTCTTGCTGAAGCGGGACTGTGATGAGGAGGGAGTGTGTGACCCTGTCGGGTTCGTGCTGTTCCTCAACCTGCTGAGCTGCTCACTTTAAAGCGCTTCCGAAAGGTAAAACGCATAATTATCCTGCCATTCAGGACATCTTCGTCTAAGGCTGTGTGTATAGAAATGTGTAATATATATATATATATATATAAACGTTATATTGCCAAAAGTTTTTGGACTTCTGCCATGACATCCCATTCTTAATCCGCAGGGTTTAATATGTAGTTGCTCCACCCTTTGCAGCTTTAACAGCTTCATACTCTTCTGGGAAGGCTTTCCACAAGGTTTAGTAATGTGTTTATGGGAATATTTGACCATTCTTCTAGAAGCGTATTAGTGGGGTCAGGCACTGATGTTGGCAGCCTCCACTCTAATTAATCCCAAAGCTGTTCTATCAGGTTGAGGTCAGGACTTAGTGCAGGCCAGTCCAGTTCCTCTACTCCAAACTCCCTCATCCATGTCTTTAGGGACACGAAAAAGGATATATATACGTTCACCTAAAGGATTATTAGGAACACCTGTTCAATTTCTCATTAATGCAATTATCTACCAATCCCATGGCAGTTGCTTCAATGCATTTAAAGGTGTGGTCCTGGTCAAGACAATCTCCTGAACTCCAAACTGAATGTCAGAATGGGAAAGAAAGGTGATTTAAGCCTCTAATCTGCTCAGTTACTGGGATTTTCACGCACAACCATTTCTAGGGTTTACAAAGAATGGTGTGAAAGGGAAAAACATCCAGTATGCAGCAGTCCTGTGGGTAAAAAGGCCTTGTTGATGCTCGAGGTTAGAGGAGAATGGGCCAACTGATTCAAGCTGATAGAAGAGCGACTTTGACTGAAATAACCACTCGTTACAACCGAGGTATGCAGCAAAGTATTTGTGAAGCCACAACACACACAACCTTGAGGCGGATGGGCTACAACAGCAGAAGACCCCACCGGGGTACCACTCATCTCCACTACAAATAGGAGAAAGAGGCGACAATTTACAAGAGCTCACCAAAATTGGACAGTTGAAGACTGGAAAAATGTTGCCTGGTCTGATGAGTCTCGATTTCAGATGGTAGAGTCAGAATTTGGCGTGAACGGAATGAGAACATGGATCCATCATGCCTTGTTACCACTGTGCAGGCTGGTAGTGGTGGTGTAAGGGTGCGGGGGATGTTTTCTTGGCACACTTTAGGCCCCTTAGTGCCAATTGGGCATCGTTTAAATGCCACGGCCTACCTGAGCATTGTTTCTGACCATGTCCATCCCTTTATAGCCACCATGTCCCCATCCTCTGATGGCTACTTCCAGCAGGATAATGCATCATGTCACAAAGCTGGAATCATTAGGGCCCAAGCCCTGAAAGGGCGCAGAGCCCTATCGTTTTCCTTCCGAGTATCAGGGCCCAAGCCCTGAAGGACGCAGAGCCCTATTGTTTTCCTTCCGATTATTTTTATTTTTTTTTTTTTTTCTTTTTTTTTTCTAGCGACTATCGGGGCACTTTTGGGGCCCTTAACATGCTCGAAAACTCTTGAAACTTTGCACACGGGTCAGAACCCGCGGCCATCAGAGCCGGGCTGAAGCTGGTACCCGGGCGTGGCAGGGCGGCTCGTCAGCGCCCCCTGGAATGGGGTCCGAACACCTGGTCCATAACTCAAACACACTTGCATGTAATAATATGAAACTCGGTACACATGTCGATAGCAGAATTTCATCTATACCTCGCGTTCTTGCTTTTTACCCCAGCCCAACAGGAAGTCGGCTATTGAGGTTTTTTTGTAAAACACACGCAATGAACTTTTAAATACTCCTCCTAGAGCTCTGATCCAAATTCGACGAAACTCGGTCAGCTGAGAAGTCAAGACATTGAGGATGAAAGTTTGTGTGGGGATTTTTGATATCTCGAACGGTTTGGCCGTGGCGAGGAAACGAAACTATGCGCAGAGAAACGTGAAACAGGAAGTGTGTCATAACTTCAGCATACATTAACTGATCTGGATGAAACTTCAGCAGTGCGTTCGCTGTAAGAGGACGATCACATGGATGTGACTATTGTGAGTCAAAGTTATAGCGCCACCAACTGGCAGCAGGAAGTGTGTCACTTTCAAAATGCTTTGAAATCACCCTCTTATTTTTACCCGATTTGCTTCAAACTTCATCTGTATAATGTACATACACGGCAGATGAAGACCTATGAATGGATTCTTGATATCTTTGAAACTGTTGCCGTGGCGACGCATCAAACTTTACCATTCTTTTAGGATGCATTCTTTTAGGGATTCGAACATTTGTCCATAAATCAAACACACGTGCATGGATTAATATGAAACTCGGTACACTCATAGATCACATCAGGCCAAACAACTTTCGTGCTCTAAGTTTTACGACAGTTCAAACGGAAGTCGGGAATTATGTTTTTTTTTTTAAATAATTGTCCTAGAAAAACATCAAATTACAACCCATGCTGTTACCAATCACCACCAAACTCGGTGTGCATGAAGTCAAGACATTGAGGATGCTATATTCCGGACGGATTTTTGATATCTCGAACGGTTTGGCCGTGGCGGATTTTTTTGACTAAAAAAGGACACATAAAGTGTGTTATAACTTGGTTAGTTTTACTGACAGTTACAAAACTTGCCGTGTATATTGTTCTATTCAAGCCAAACAACTTTCTAATTAACAATAATAAGCTCAAACCCACAGAAAGTCAGATATTGTAGTTTGAATATGATCATGCTCTTTCTGAGCCTAGGCCTGTCACAAGTCTGTGTGTGTGTGCGATTGAGTCTTTTGACACACAGTCTCTGTGTGTGTGTGTGTAGGGGGAGGGGGCTTAATCATTTCACTGTGTGTCTGGCCTGCTAAAGTAAATACATTTCTTAAGCCTGGTATTTTTTAAATAAGTTTTTGTTTTTATTTTTTTTATAAGTAAAGACATATAACCTGTTTAATTGTAGTGCATTGACAATAGTTTTATATAATTAGTGTATTAATTAAATTAACTTGGTCCATAAATCAAAAAGGAAGTGTGTTAAAACTTCTGCATACATTAACTGATCTTGATGAAACTTCAGCAGTGTGTTCGTTGTAAGAGGCCGATCACATGGATGTGACTATTGTGAGTCAAATATATAGCGCCACCAACTGGCAGCAGAAAGTGTTTCACTTGCAAAATGCTTTGAAATCACACTCTTACTTTTACCCGATTTGCTTCAAACTTCATCTGTATAATGTAAACACACGCCAGATGAAGAGCTGTGAAAGCATTATTCAATATCTAAGATAATGTTGCCATAGCAACGCATCAAACTTTAACATTCCTTTTTTTTGATGATTTTGAGTCTCTTAGCGGCTTTTGGGGCCCTTAATGGGTTTGAAAACTCTTGAAACTTTGCACACAGGTCAGATCCCACAGCCATCAGAGCCGGGAAGATGGTACCCGGGTGTGGCAAGGGGGCTAGACAGCGCCCCTGGAACGGGGTCCAAAACTTGGTCCATAAATCAAACACGCTTGCATGTAATAATATGAAACTCAGTACACATGTTGATCTCATCGTTTCATATATTCATATATTCTCCTCAAGCCGGACAACTTTCTAATTTACACTCATGAGCTAGGACCCACAGAAAGTCAGATATTTTGGTTTGAAAATGTTGAGTGTCTCTCTGAGCCTACACTTCTGTATGGCAAGCCCTTTTAACATTTAAAAGCTAAGTTTGACTATTCGTAATTAACATTGTAGATATCAACAACGTCTTTCTAGTCGTAATTACATTTTGGATAGTTTGTATTATCATTTAAGATATCTGTAACGTAATTGTGACTAGTCGAAACGACAGATAGAGTATGGCAAGCCGTTTTAACATTTAATCATTTTAACCTACTAGTCTCTATTTTCATGCTACTAGTACTTATTTTTTAGATACTAGTATCTATTCCATTAAGTACTAGTACTTATTCATTAGCTACTAGTGCTTATTCTTTAGATACTAGTGCCTTTTCTTTAGATACTAGTGTTTATTCTTTAGGTACTAGTACCTTTTTAAAGATACTAGTACTTATTCATTAGACACTAGTCCTTATTTATTAGATACTAGTACTTATTCATTAGATGCTAGTCCTTATTCATTACATACCAATGCTTATTAATTAGTTACTAGTACTTATTCATTAGATGCTAGTACCTATTAAATAGATACTAGTACTTATTCATTAGACACTAGTACTTATTTCAATGGTGACTAGTAACTATTCTTTTGTTACTAGTCACATTTTTTCCAGTGACTTCTATGGTGATCTGTCATTCAGATATCAACTATTCAGTTCTGACTAGTATGTTAGTATGTATTCCAATTGTGGAATACATACTAGTATGTATTCCAAAGCAGGGGTTACGTTTTTGCACGTCGTGCAGAATAACCCTAAAGGCACCAAGGTGGCGGTGCCACCGGCTTTCATATATATATATATATATATATATATATATACACATATACACAATACATAGCTGCGAGCAGCGATGGAGGGCCAAAGCCGGCGGTACCGCCATCCCGGTGCCTTTAGGCACCGGGGTTGCGGTGCCACCGGCTTGGGCCCGCAATCGCTGCTCGCAGCTATATTTTTTTTTTTTTTTTTTTTATTTTTTTTTTTTTTCTAGCGACTATTCGGGCACTTTTGGGGCCCTTAACATGCTCGAAACTCTTGAAACTTTGCACACGGGTCAGAACCCGCGGCCATCAGAGCCGGGCTGAAGCTGGTACCCGGGCGTGGCAGGGCGGCTCGTCAGCGCCCCCTGGAATGGGGTCCGAACACCTGGTCCATAACTCAAACACACTTGCATGTAATAATATGAAACTCGGTACACATGTCGATAGCAGAATTTCATCTATACCTCGCGTTCTTGCTTTTTACCCCAGCCCAACAGGAAGTCGGCTATTGAGGTTTTTTTGTAAAACACACGCAATGAACTTTTAAATACTCCTCCTAGAGCTCTGATCCAAATTCGACGAAACTCGGTCAGCTAGAAGTCAAGACATTGAGGATGAAAGTTTGTGTGGGATTTTTGATATCTCGAACGGTTTGGCCGTGGCGAGGAAACGAAACTATGGCGAGAAACGTGAAACAGGAAGTGTGTCATAACTTCAGCATACATTAACTGATCTGGATGAAACTTCAGCAGTGCGTTCGCTGTAAGAGGACGATCACATGGATGTGACTATTGTGAGTCAAAGTTATAGCGCCACCAACTGGCAGCAGGAAGTGTGTCACTTTCAAAATGCTTTGAAATCACCCTCTTATTTTTACCCCGATTTGCTTCAAACTTCATCTGTATAATGTACATACACGGCAGATGAAGACCTATGAATGGATTCTTGATATCTTTGAAACTGTTGCCGTGGCGACGCATCAAACTTTACCATTCTTTTAGGATGCATTCTTTTAGGGATTCGAACATTTGTCCATAAATCAAACACACGTGCATGGATTAATATGAAACTCGGTACACTCATAGATCACATCAGGCCAAACAACTTTCGTGCTCTAAGTTTTACGACAGTTCAAACGGAAGTCGGGAATTATGTTTTTTTTTTTTTAAATAATTGTCCTAGAAAAACATCAAATTACAACCCATGCTGTTACCAATCACCACCAAACTCGGTGTGCATGAAGTCAAGACATTGAGGATGCTATATTCCGGACGGATTTTTGATATCTCGAACGGTTTGGCCGTGGCGGATTTTTTTGACTAAAAAAGGACACATAAAGTGTGTTATAACTTGGTTAGTTTTACTGACAGTTACAAAACTTGCCGTGTATATTGTTCTATTCAAGCCAAACAACTTTCTAATTAACAATAATAAGCTCAAACCCACAGAAAGTCAGATATTGTAGTTTGAATATGATCATGCTCTTTCTAAACCTAGGCCTGTCACACAGTCTGTGTGTGTGTGTGTGTGTGTAGGGGAGGGGGCTTAATCATTTCACTGTGTGTCTGTGCCTGCTGAAGTAAGTACATTTCTTGAGCCTGGTGTTTCTTACATAAGTTTTCATTAGGCCCAAGCCCTGAAGGGCGCAGAGCCCTATTGTTTTCCTTCCGATTATTTATTAGGGCCCAAGCCCTGAAAGGGCGCAGAGCCCTATTGTTTTCCTTCCGATTATTTATTTTTTTTTTTTTTTTTTCTTTTTTTTTTCTAGCGACTATTCGGGCACTTTTGGGGCCCTTAACATGCTCGAAAACTCTTGAAACTTTGCACACGGGTCAGAACCCGCGGCCATCAGAGCCGGGCTGAAGCTGGTACCCGGGCGTGGCAGGGCGGCTCGTCAGCGCCCCCTGGAATGGGGTCCGAACACCTGGTCCATAACTCAAACACACTTGCATGTAATAATATGAAACTCGGTACACATGTCGATAGCAGAATTTCATCTATACCTCGCGTTCTTGCTTTTTACCCCAGCCCAACAGGAAGTCGGCTATTGAGGTTTTTTTGTAAAACACACGCAATGAACTTTTAAATACTCCTCCTAGAGCTCTGATCCAAATTCGACGAAAACTCCGGTCAGCGTGAAGTCAAGACATTGAGGATGAAAGTTTGTGTGGGGATTTTTGATATCTCGAACGGTTTGGCCGTGGCGAGGAAACGAAATTATGGCGAGAAACGTGAAACAGGAAGTGTGTCATAACTTCAGCATACATTAACTGATCTGGATGAAACTTCAGCAGTGCGTTCGCTGTAAGAGGACGATCACATGGATGTGACTATTGTGAGTCAAAGTTATAGCGCCACCAACTGGCAGCAGGAAGTGTGTCACTTTCAAAATGCTTTGAAATCACCCTCTTATTTTTACCCGATTTGCTTCAAACTTCATCTGTATAATGTACATACACGGCAGATGAAGACCTATGAATGGATTCTTGATATCTTTGAAACTGTTGCCGTGGCGACGCATCAAACTTTACCATTCTTTTAGGATGCATTCTTTTAGGGATTCGAACATTTGTCCATAAATCAAACACACGTGCATGGATTAATATGAAACTCGGTACACTCATAGATCACATCAGGCCAAACAACTTTCGTGCTCTAAGTTTTACGACAGTTCAAACGGAAGTCGGGAATTATGTTTTTTTTTTTTTAAATAATTGTCCTAGAAAAACATCAAATTACAACCCATGCTGTTACCAATCACCACCAAACTCGGTGTGCATGAAGTCAAGACATTGAGGATGCTATATTCCGGACGGATTTTTGATATCTCGAACGGTTTGGCCGTGGCGGATTTTTTTGACTAAAAAAGGACACATAAAGTGTGTTATAACTTGGTTAGTTTTACTGACAGTTACAAAACTTGCCGTGTATATTGTTCTATTCAAGCCAAACAACTTTCTAATTAACAATAATAAGCTCAAACCCACAGAAAGTCAGATATTGTAGTTTGAATATGATCATGCTCTTTCTAAACCTAGGCCTGTCACACAGTCTGTGTGTGTGTGTGTGTGTAGGGGGAGGGGGCTTAATCATTTCACTGTGTGTCTGGCCTGCTAAAGTAAATACATTTCTTAAGCCTGGTATTTTTTACATAAGTTTTTATTTTTATTTTTTTTATAAGTAAAGGCATATAACCTGTTTAATTGTAGTGCATTGACAATAGTTTTATATAATTAGTGTATTAATTAAATTAACTTGGTCCATAAATCAAAAAAGTAAGTAAATAAATCAAAAAGGAAGTGTGTTAAAACTTCTGCATACATTAACTGATCTTGATGAAACTTCAGCAGTGTGTTCGTTGTAAGAGGTCAGTCACATAGATGTGAGTCAAATATATAGCGCCACCAACTGGCAGCAGAAAGTGTTTCACTTTCAAAATGCTTTGAAATCGCACTCTTACTTTTACCCGATTTGCTTCAAATGTAAACACACGCCAGATGAAGAGCTGTGAAAGCATTATTCAATATCTAAGATAATGTTGCCATAGCAACGCATCAAACTTTAACATTCCTTTTTTTTGATGATTTTGAGTCTCTTAGCGGCTTTTGGGGCCCTTAATGGGTTTGAAAACTCTTGAAACTTTGCACACAGGTCAGATCCCACAGCCATCAGAGCCGGGCTGAAGATGGTACCCGGGTGTGGCAAGGGGGCTAGACAGCGCCCCCTGGAACGGGGTCCAAAAACTTGGTCCATAAATCAAACACGCTTGCATGTAATAATATGAAACTCAGTACACATGTTGATCTCATCGTTTCATATATTCATATATTCTCCTCAAGCCGGACAACTTTCTAATTTACACTCATGAGCTAGGACCCACAGAAAGTCAGATATTTTGGTTTGAAAATGTTGAGTGTCTCTCTGAGCCTACACTTCTGTATGGCAAGCCCTTTTAACATTTAAAAGCTAAGTTTGACTATTCGTAATTAACATTGTAGATATCAATAACGTCTTTCTAGTCGTAATTACATTTTGGATAGTTTGTATTATCATTTAAGATATCTGTAACGTAATTGTGACTAGTCGAAACGACAGATAGAGTATGGCAAACCGTTTTAACATTTAATCATTTTAACCTACTAGTCTCTATTTTCATGCTACTAGTACTTATTTTTTAGATACTAGTATCTATTCCATTAAGTACTAGTACTTATTCATTAGCTACTAGTGCTTATTCTTTAGATACTAGTGCCTTTTCTTTAGATACTAGTGTTTATTCTTTAGGTAGTAGTACCTTTTTAAAGATACTAGTACTTATTCATTAGACACTAGTCCTTATTTATTAGATACTAGTACTTATTCATTAGATGCTAGTCCTTATTCATTACATACCAATGCTTATTAATTAGTTATTAGTACTTATTCATTAGATACTAGTATCTATTAAATAGATACTAGTACTTATTCATTAGACACTAGTACTTATTTCAATGGTGACTAGTAACTATTCTTTTGTTACTACTAGTCACATTTTTTCCATTGACTTCTATGGTGATCTGTCATTCAGATATCAACTATTCAGTTCTGACTAGTATGTTAGTATGTATTCCAATTGTGGAATACATACTAGTATGTATTCCAAAGCAGGGGTTACGTTTTTGCACGTCGTGCAGAATAACCCAAAAGGCACCAAGGTGGCGGTGCCACCGGCTTTATATATATATATATATATATATATATATATATATATATATATATATATATAAATATAGCTGCGAGCAGCGATGAGGGCCAAAGCCGGCGGTACCGCCATCCCGGTGCCTTTAGGCACCGGGGTTGCCGGTGCCACCGGCTTGGGCCTCGCAATCGCTGCTCGCAGCTATATTTTTTTTTTTATTTTTTTTTTATTTTTCTTTTTTAGCGACTATTCGGGCACTTTTTGGGGCCCTTAACATGCTCGAAAACTCTTGAAACTTTGCACACGGGTCAGAACCCGCGGCCATCAGAGCCGGGCTGAAGCTGGTACCCGGGCGTGGCAGGGCGGCTCGTCAGCGCCCCCTGGAATGGGGTCCGAACACCTGGTCCATAACTCAAACACACTTGCATGTAATAATATGAAACTCGGTACACATGTCGATAGCAGAATTTCATCTATACCTCGTGTTCTTACTTTTTACCCCAGCCCAACAGGAAGTCGGCTATTGAGGTTTTTTTGTAAAACACACGCAATGAACTTTTAAATACTCCTCCTAGAGCTCTGATCCAAATTCGACGAAACTCGGTCAGCGTGAAGTCAAGACATTGAGGATGAAAGTTTGTGTGGGGATTTTTGATATCTCGAACGGTTTGGCCGTGGCGAGGAAACGAAACTATGGCGAGAAACGTGAAACAGGAAGTGTGTCATAACTTCAGCATACATTAACTGATCTGGATGAAACTTCAGCAGTGCGTTCGCTGTAAGAGGACGATCACATGGATGTGACTATTGTGAGTCAAAGTTATAGCGCCACCAACTGGCAGCAGGAAGTGTGTCACTTTCAAAATGCTTTGAAATCACCCTCTTATTTTTACCCGATTTGCTTCAAACTTCATCTGTATAATGTAAATACACGGCAGATGAAGACCTATGAATGGATTCTTGATATCTTTGAAACTGTTGCCGTGGCGACGCATCAAACTTTACCATTCTTTTAGGATGCATTCTTTTAGGGATTCGAACATTTGTCCATAAATCAAACACACGTGCATGGATTAATATGAAACTCGGTACACTCATAGATCACATCAGGCCAAACAACTTTCGTGCTCTAAGTTTTACGACAGTTCAAACGGAAGTCGGGAATTATGTTTTTTTTTTTAGATAAATGTCCTAGAAAAACATCAAATTACAACCCATGCTGTTACCAATCACCACCAAACTCGGTGTGCATGAAGTCAAGACATTGAGGATGCTAAATTCCGGACGGATTTGTGATATCTCGAACGGTTTGGCCGTGGCGAATTTTTTTGACTAAAAAAGGACACATAAAGTGTGTTATAACTTGGTTAGTTTTACTGACAGTTACAAAACTTGCCGTGTATATTGTTCTATTCAAGCCAAACAACTTTCTAATTAACAATAATAAGCTCAAACCCACAGAAAGTCAGATATTGTAGTTTGAATATGATCATGCTCTTTCTGAGCCTGAGTCTTTCTCTGAGTCTCTGACACACAGTCTGTGTGTGTGTGTGTGTGTAGGGGGAGGGGGCTTAATCATTTCACTGTGTGTCTGGCCTGCTAAAGTAAATACATTTCTTAAGCCTGGTATTTTTTAAATAAGTTTTTATTTTTATTTTTTTATAAGTAAAGGCATATAACCTGTTTAATTGTAGTGCATTGACAATAGTTTTATATAATTAGTGTATTAATTAAATTAACTTGGTCCATAAATCAAAAAGGAAGTGTGTTAAAACTTCTGCATACATTAACTGATCTTGATGAAACTTCAGCAGTGTGTTCGTTGTAAGAGGCCGATCACATGGATGTGACTATTGTGAGTCAAATATATAGCGCCACCAACTGGAAGCAGAAAGTGTTTCACTTTCAAAATGCTTTGAAATCACACTCTTACTTTTACCCGATTTGCTTCAAACTTCATCTGTATAATGTAAACACACGCCAGATGAAGAGCTGTGAAAGCATTATTCAATATCTAAGATAATGTTGCCATAGCAACGCATCAAACTTTAACATTCCTTTTTTTTGATGATTTTGAGTCTCTTAGCGGCTTTTGGGGCCCTTAATGGGTTTGAAAACTCTTGAAACTTTGCACACAGGTCAGATCCCACAGCCATCAGAGCCGGGAAGATGGTACCCGGGTGTGGCAAGGGGGCTAGACAGCGCCCCCTGGAACGGGGTCCAAAAACTTGGTCCATAAATCAAACACGCTTGCATGTAATAATATGAAACTCAGTACACATGTTGATCTCATCGTTTCATATATTCATATATTCTCCTCAAGCCGGACAACTTTCTAATTTACACTCATGAGCTAGGACCCACAGAAAGTCAGATATTTTGGTTTGAAAATGTTGAGTGTCTCTCTGAGCCTACACTTCTGTATGGCAAGCCCTTTTAACATTTAAAAGCTAAGTTTGACTATTCGTAATTAACATTGTAGATATCAACAACGTCTTTCTAGTCGTAATTACATTTTGGATAGTTTGTATTATCATTTAAGATATCTGTAACGTAATTGTGACTAGTCGAAACGACAGATAGAGTATGGCAAGCCGTTTTAACATTTAATCATTTTAACCTACTAGTCTCTATTTTCATGCTACTAGTACTTATTTTTTAGATACTAGTATCTATTCCATTAAGTACTAGTACTTATTCATTAGCTACTAGTGCTTATTCTTTAGATACTAGTGCCTTTTCTTTAGATACTAGTGTTTATTCTCTTTAGGTACTAGTACCTTTTTAAAGATACTAGTACTTATTCATTAGACACTAGTCCTTATTTATTAGATACTAGTACTTATTCATTAGATGCTAGTCCTTATTCATTACATACCAATGCTTATTAATTAGTTACTAGTACTTATTCATTAGATGCTAGTACCTATTAAATAGATACTAGTACTTATTCATTAGACACTAGTACTTATTTCAATGGTGACTAGTAACTATTCTTTTGTTACTAGTCACATTTTTTCCAGTGACTTCTATGGTGATCTGTCATTCAGATATCAACTATTCAGTTCTGACTAGTATGTTAGTATGTATTCCAATTGTGGAATACATACAGCAATACGTAACTGAA